>CM045457.1:35698942-35973942 GCA_024666655.1 Dascyllus trimaculatus
GTTCTCCAGGACGTCCCTGGTCCCATCACACATGTATTGGAATGACTCCCGGGACACACGGAAGTTTAGCACAAACTGTTGACCTGAAATCCGCTACAGTTGTGTCCCACCAGTAGCGTGATCACGGATGTGTCCAGGCAACAGGAGGACCTCCGCCTCACAATCAGCCTTAAGACCATCTATAGAGATAAACATAGATATTATCATCAACTTACTGCGTTTGTTTAACTGCTATGTAATGGATGCTAGCGTAGTGGTTTTATGGTGACCCAATGGCTCCAACTGGACTCAAAGCAAACAGGTTCTTAGGAGGAACCAGATTAGAACCAACCAAGCACCAGAACTAGGACCTGGTTCTTCTTGGTGGAAAAGGGGTTTTTGAAGCACCCTTGTATGTCCTAGTGCAGTAGTTCTCAACTGGTGGGTCGGGACCCAAAAATTTTTAGAGGGTCGCAGAAGCATGTCCCCCCAAAGAGTAGTGGTATAAAGTCTTTTATTTTAAAGGAAGTGTTTCTTATGACACAGTTTGCTGTCAATAGCAGGATATTTAGTGGTGGTGACACCAGTAGTTGCCCAATATTAACCTCTTGATTTGGCTCTGAAATTATGCTTAAAAACTTGCTAAAAATAAACCAAAATATGTTCAGAATCTGTCAAAATTGGCCAAAATAGACCCAAAAACTTAGTAAAAACGTCCAAATATACCAAAATGAGCAAAAAAAATAAGGCAAAATGTTCCTTTGTTGTATCAAAATGCGTTGGACTCCACCCAAATAAACCTTAATTTGTTAACAGGAACAGCAAACTTGAAAAATTTGGGTCATGACTGATATTAATAGAGACACAGTGGGTCCTGAGGCCGGACCAGTTGAGAACCACTGTCCTAGTGGGTCCTTTAGTATTTGATCTGTGTGGATTTGCATTGTAAAATGTTGGTGGTGATTAAGTCAGTCAGAACCAGGCTGGACATCGGTCTACCAACAACTATGCAACAAACAAACTGCCTGTGAGTCAGGTGACTTTCTGTTTTTGGCCCAGTTTGCTTTATAAATAAGTAAAATAAAAGACCAAAGTAGATTTTACTTTTCCTTTTGGTCCCAGAAAACCCCACAGAAGGTCTAATCTCTGACATTTTCTTTGCTTCTTTCTGACTTCTGCACTCCGGTCAGTAAATAAAGCCTCACACATGCGTACCTGCAGTAAACAAGGTGGACAAACATCTTTCATTTTGTTTATCCCGGACAAAATACCGCCGGCCGCTGTACGGAATCATATATTCATGATGCAAAAGTCGCCAAAGACAGAAAATAAATGTTGCAGACGCTGGCGGATGAATTAATGATGAGCTGCTAACGCCGGGCCTCGCTCTCAGATCTGCCAGGCAGCGACTTCAGCGCTCGGCTGCATCATTTATTCATGCGACTCCACGGTGACAAATTATTCCCTCAGCACGGGCTGGAAGGCAGGAGGAGGGCGACAGGACTGGGCTCAATTTTTCTTCTTTAAAAGTCATCGACCCGCCACGAATGTGAAAGGAGCTTGTTGCATTGGGGAGGCTAATTTTAACTAGCGTAGTTTGGACGTTAATAGGGTTTTTTTTATAGCACCAACTTCCTGCAGGTTAGACAAGACAGATTAAAGATGACGCTGTTCCTTTACACACTATTCCTGCTCAGGATCTGAGATTGAATAGTTAATGTTGGCAGTCCTTTTTGATCTGTCTTGAGAATGACTTCAGTTGAACATTTTAGCTACGGGAGGTAACTCAAATCCTCGCTAACGACCTGTTTTCCACTATGAAAACAAAACTAACACATAATATTTCTGAACGAGAGTCAAGACAGAGTCTTTTAAACTTTTCACCAGTGAACAAAACTAATTAAAAATGTTCAATACGTCTTATTCAGTGACGCCAGTGTCTGTGGAATCTGCAGCTCCTGATCAGTAAAGGTTTAACCCTAACCCATCCACGTTTAAGTCCAAAGTGTGGATCCATTTAGGCTTTAGCAACATTGAGGGAACAAGCAAGCTGGACAAAGACTACGCCATATGCAAAAACTGTTGGCACGACGTTTAAAGCAAAGATGGCCGCCGGCATTACAGCGTCCATCACTGGGTTCATTTGAAGGACCTCCACCGTACAGTGTGGTGGAAAATGAAGGGTTTGGAAAAATGCTACACACTGGAACCAAGGTATGAATATATCCAAGTTATAGATATGGTGATGGATCGTTGTGTGATTGGCTTGCAATATATCGGCTATCGCAGTATCGCTGTGTAATGATAGTATTGGTATCGTGAGCCATCTATCGCACCGCGTATCGTATAGTATTTATCGTACCGCATCAGATCGCATTGTATGGTATCGTATTGTATCCTGTGATTCCCACCTCTGATCAGAAGTCTCGACCCCTTGAGGTGGTCCTGAACTACTATATTCACTCAGAGATTGTATTTTCTTCACGCTCTCTGTTGTATTCGTGTCTCCGTCTGCCTCTTCCTCTGCTTCGTCTCACCCTTCCTACATGGTTGGTACCCCCACTGAGTCCCTCACACTTCTTCTTCTTCATGTTTCATTCAAGTTCTTCTTGAGCTGGAAGTTTAACCCGGGTTTGAGTCTTCTGGAAGGTAGTTTTGGACATTTTAGGGACTGGTTCCATGTCATTATGGTCAAGTTTCTGTTGTTTTGGAAAACATTGGAGTCATTTTGGACAAGTTTTTTGTCCCTTTTGACGTGTTCCAAACGGTTTGGGACAAGTTCCATGTCCTTTTGGTCAAGTTCTGTAAAACATTTGAGCCATTTTGGTCAAGTTTTTGTCATATTGGACACTTTCAAAACAGTGTGGAAATCATTTCATGTCATTTTGTTCAAGTTTTTGTGTTTTTAAGTTTTTCTGGACATATCTCAAATGGTTTGGGACTCTTTCCATGTCATTTTGTTCAAGTGTTTGTGGTTTTAGAAAACATTTGAGTCATTTTGGACCAATTTTATGTCACTTTGGACACATTCCAAATGGTTTGGGACTAGTTCCATGTCTTTTTGGTCAAGTTTTGGAGAACATTTGAGTCATTCTGGACCGGTTTTTGTAATTTTGGATCAATTCCAAATGGTTTGGGACTAGTTCGATGTTGTTTTGGTCAAGTATTTGTGTTTTTGGAAAACATTTGAGTCATTTTGGACCAGTTTTTATCTTATTGGACACCTTTCAAATGGTTTGGGACAAGTTCCATGTCATTTTGGACAAGTTTTTTAAAACATTTGAGTCACTTTGGTCAAGTTTTTGTCATTTTGGACACATTTTAAATAGTTTTGGACTAGTTTCATGTCATTTTGGTCAAGTATTTGTGGTTTTAGAACACACTGGAGTCATTTTGGACCTTTTTTTGTCAAATTGGACACCTTTCAAATGGTTTGGGACTAGTTTCATCTCATTTTGGAGAAGTATTTGTGATTTTACAAAACATTTGAGTCATTTTGGACCAGTTTTTGTCAAATTGGACACCTTTCAAATGGTTTGGGACTAGTTTCATGTCATTTTGGACACGTTTTGGTCATTTGAAGCTCTCTCTTGTCCTCCTACAATTGTTCTTCTAGTTTATTCGTACCATTTTACATAAGGAGACACTCAGGATTCATTTAAACATTGATGGTATTTTCATATCATCCTAGTCTGACAACACAGTTACTATTAACTTCCATCAGACCTTACCTTTCTCTGCCTTCCTTGCAAGAATCATTAGAATCATTTTATCATCTTGTAAAACCTCACTCTCTCACTCTGTTATTCCTCAGTAATAAGTTTATATTCTGCTACAAGTGGAGGAGACCAGGATCTCCAGATGAAGAGAAAGAGTGACACAGAGGAAGGTTTGCTGGGCTTGAATATTACATCCTTAACGGAGCGATTAGCTGCGACGGCACCGAGCGTTCACTCAGCCGTCTGTTCGGATGACAAACAACAAAATCGATACCAGCATCGAGTCCTGACGCCCGGCCGCCGTCCGGCCTGTCAGCTGTTAAATAAGCCGTGCAGAGTCAGAGCCGGGAAACAACTGACGGCTTCATTTACACGACGCAACCTTTCTGTTCACGTCTTTGCTGATTGCTGGACTGTAATCACGTTAAGGTGACATGGAAGCGTCACGTTAACCTGCTGAGCATAAACCACCTGATCAGCAGAGCTCCTGACTTGTCTTTTGAATGACTCAGACACCTTTCTGTCTCCTCTGAGCTACACTGAAGCAGTGATTTAGGCTGAATCTCTATGAGGCTGATTCACCGCTGACCTGCTCCGACTTTATCTCCTACTTCTGTTTCTTTAAGCGCATGTTTCCCTCCACTAACCACAGAAATAGCATTTAATTCAGAGGTCTGCACAGGCTTTGAGGGAGTTTTATCTGAACCAGCTCTTGGATTTAGCTGCAAAAACAACATTCATGTGACTCGTGACCACCAGGTTTGCTTTTAAAGTTGTTATTTTGCTGTAAAGCTTCTTGATGAGGAGGTTAACTGCTTGTATGTTTGCGCAGACAGCACTGAAACGTCACGCCTACAAACAAAAAGCAGAGTTCTAGGGTGAGAATATCAGACTAAACGAAGAGAAAAGACGCCTTCATAGATGTAACCGTCTGTCAACAGCTGCTTTACTTCAGCTCTAATCTTTCCCCGTGTTTCCTCCACCCTGACGCGACAAACGATGCCGTGTTTCAGTAAAGTTTGCAGAGAGAACCACCGTGACGACACGACAGAGCGATGATGTATGTGTTTGACATTTTTGGAACGTGAAGGAGGACGCTGCGCTCATTCATCAGGTTTGATCTGTTTAGCATTTAGCAGAAATACAAATCACACGTGTTTATAGAGACGCAGCTTAATCACCTTCATCCAAACTGTTACTCTGAGCAAAGAGAGGCTGGACTGAGCTGTATTCAAAAGCCTTTTGTTCGCCGACAGACAGAAAATCAGCCACATTGCTAATATAAAGAACACTGGAGCGTCTCTAAACTGGTCCTCAGAGGAGGAACGAGGACAAACGCTTGGAGACAAAGCAGCGTTTCACAGTGGACGATGGAGAAAGTCCTATTTACTGATGAATAGCAGGAAAACACTGTAAAAACTCCACATCTCACCAGTTTATTCGTCTTATTTTTAGTCAAATTGTCTCAACCCACTTGATTTAAGATAAATCCACTTTCCAGGTAACATTTCAGCAGATGGAGGGACGTGTTTTAAGACAACGCATCTTAAATATCTTGTTAAGTCAAACAATCTTGAAATGATCTTGTTTTAGTTGTATTTTACCAGAAACAAGGTTCATTTCATTTCATACATGTTTCAAGCTGAGCTGTTGTTTGTATCAGATAAATAATCTGGATTTAAGAAATAAAGTAAATGCATTTTATTGGAAAATCACCAATTCATATCAGAAAACAGCTGCATGTGGAAAATGTGTTAAAAAAAACCCAAAGCAAATGTCTGCTTTTGAGTTAAAACACCTCCTTTTGGGCGTAGCTGGCTTCACCTAAAACACAACACCTTCAAATGCTGTCAAACACCACTAAATATTAGGATTTCTAGCTACTGTGAGAAGACATTATATCTCAGAATGCTTCAATTAATCTGTGTGATCTGATTTCAAGTACAAGATGGTCTTAAATCTAGAGAAGAGCCACGATAATACAACTAAAATAAGTTGAACACATCTCAAATTAAGAAGCTGACATTAAACTTATTAAAGCTAAAATCTATTTAATTCTTTAGCATGTCTGGTTTATTCTAAGACACCTCAGCTTGACAATGCAGCTAAAATATAGCTTCAAATAAGTTTTCCCTGCTGATTTTAAGACCTCAATATTCTAAATATCATGTCTTATTTCAAGAAATCTGACCAAGCAGATGTTCACTTGTTCTATTGGCAGATTTTTACACTTTTTTTAAGGTAAAAGTGCCTTGAAGTAAGTTTTTTTCTTGTTTTGGGAGGGCATTTTTTACAGTGTCAGTCTTTTACAGTCTTTTAGAAGTTCCAGGGTCGAGGTACAAACAGTGGGCTGATCGTTTATTTGCTGTCGCTGCTCCCAGACTGTTGAACAAACGGCTCCCCGACATTAGAACCACAACTGATCTCGGCCTTTTTAAGTCAAAGCTGAAGACTTGGCTTTAACTCTGTCCAGGGCCGTCTTGGTTTTATCTGCTGTATTTTATGTACTTCAGGAATAATAACCTGCAGCTCTGTGGCACCAAAAACCTGTTTTAATGTATTGTTTTATGGCTGTTGTAAAGCACTTTGGGTACCTTTTGGTTGTTGTAAAGGGCTACAGAAATAAAATTTGATTGATTAATTGATGTGTCGCCTGTTAATCTTGCTTGACCTAATAGTCTCCGTCCGTACAAACAGTAATAATACTAATCACAGATGTAATAATGCACACTGCAGTTACAAAATAGAATAAATACAGCGCAATTAAACCCACACTTGCAGGATTTTCTGGAGCCCATTCGATAAAAATGCCGACTAAATCCACTCCCTCCTTGCATATTAGTGGAGGATGTTGTGGGAGGATCGTGTGCACGACTCTGAGCAGTAAATACTTAATACTTACTTATGAATTCATGCAGCAGAATAATAATCAAACCCACTGTGTTACCAGAGAGGATGCAGGAAGCGGCTAATGAAACTGAGACAGTGGGATCGTCATGGTTTATGAAATATTAATGAGGATGTTGTTGGGAGGATTTCCCTTTTCAAACCATGTGTGGGTGTTTATAACATACCTACATATACAAAACAGGATGAGTGCAGCGCAAATAAACATTTAAATTATTAGATTTAAACAGAGCACACGTGCATTTGTGTATCACAGCTGAGGTAAACATCTCGGTTGATCTTTGAAGGTGTTAAACAGTCAAAAATGTCCTGACTAAAGCTAAGCAGGAGGTGCTGCTGCCCCATCACACAGCGGATGGATGAGCGTCCTCACAACGGCGGGAATGAGTGTAATTTGCATGTAGGAGCTAAAAAGCCAAACAAACAAACAAACAAACAAACAAACAAACGGGCGTCGAGCAAAACAAAACCAGCCGGAGAAAAGAGGCAGCTGGTGATGAAGTGGAACCAAACAGCCGGTGACATTTTCAGAGCGAACTCATTCAGCCCGAAGACAAAAGCAGCAGAGAGACAAAAGATCCTCCAACGCCGCCGACAGACGGGGACGAGACGCTATACGCTGACATTTAATCATCTGCTGATATTCTACGATTCACATTGATCCAGAATGTCATTCACTCATCCATCTATCATCTGCTCATCCATTCACCAACCAATTCATCCCTGCACCTCCTACGCTCTCAACTCGATCATCTGAGTTTCAGTAATAATAAGTCATTGACGTCCATCAGTCTGGAGGGTTACAAAGCCATTGCTGAGGCTCTGGGACTCCAGAGAAGCACAGTGAGAGACTTTATCCACTAATGGAGGAACATGGAACAGTGGTGGACCTTCCCAGGAGTGGACCAACCACCAACATTTCTCCAAGAGCATCCATATCTAATCCAGGGGTCACAGAAGAACCCAGAGGAACATCCAAAGACCTGCAGACCTCACTGGCCTCAGTTAAGGTCCGTCTACATGATTCCACAATGAGGAAGACTCTGGGAGGAAATGGATCCATGGAGAGTTGAAGGATCAAACCACTACTGACCATAAACAACATAAAGGTTCATCTGGATGAGCTCCAAGACTTCTGGATAACATCCTGTGGACTGATGAGTCAAAGGTGGAACTTTTAGAAGACATGGGTCCGTTACATCTGGAGTAAAGCTGATACTGCATCCACCAGAAGAACATCTACCAACAGTGAACCATGGTGGTGGTAGTGTGATGGTTGGAGGACCTGGACCACTTGTCATCACTGATGGAGCCATGAATTCTGCTCTCTATCAGAAAATCCTCCTGGAGAATCTCCACCATCAGTTCATGACCTGAAGCTCAACACTAATGGTTCATGCAGCAAGACAAAGACCCAAAGACCACAAGCAAGTCCACCTCTGAGGGGCTCAGGAAGAACTAAATGAAGGTTCTGGAGTGGCCCAGTCAAAGTCTGGATTCATTCAAACTCAGTTGATGGTCATAGTTAGGCGATGGGGGACTTTAGAGCCAGTAAATGGTCTGTCAGTGCCATCGGTTGTAGACAAAACAAGACATTCAAGGACTCCTCTTGGGTCGTCCAACATTATTTAATGTTTCTGATGTTTTACAGACTGAAGAACTGATTCGAAACTAGTGGAGATGATTCCTAGTACCCGACCCATCAGCGAAAACTCAGTCTATTAGTTTGGCATCATGAGCCTGACCAATAGTGTTCGCACTAGATGGACTTTACTTGTAGTTGGTTTAGTCTAATGAGGAGTAATGAAGTTTATATCTTTTCTTGGGGAAGGGCTTCGACTTCAGTTTGGTTTTCTATCAGCCTAAAGCAGATTTGATTCAAATCACAGGACTGAGGCCTTCAGAGCTTCTCCGTCATCGTTCTCTCCTTCTCCTTCTGCCTCTTTATCGTCTCCTTCCACCACTTCCTCTCTCACTCTTTCAATCTCCTTCCATTTGCCTCGTTTCCTTTCCTTTCCTTTCATTCGGCCTCTCTTCCTTCTCCTCTGCGCTCCATGCTTCCCAACCAATCCTCTTCATCCTCCCCCATCTCCCCCTCTCCCCCACATCCTCCCATCCTCTGCCCTCGTTTCCGTCTTTACATCCACCCCTGCACCCCTCCCCACCCTTTGCCTTTTCTCTTGCTTCAGTCACCCGACCGCAAGACAAATGGACGAACGCCTCGTCGGTGATATATGGGCCGCTTCCTCCCCCCTGCATCGCCTGAAGGGAGGAGGAGGCAGGGAGGTCTGCAGCTACGTATATATATATATATATATATATATATATATATATAGGAAAGTAGCCGGAGTCGCTGGAGTCTGTGCATGAGACGTTAGCTCCTTGAAATGTTCCACAACAACAGATTCTACTGTCTCCACGTTCACCGTCCTTAAACTCAACTTTATTCATTCCTTAAAGCCCTCAAGCTCTCAATTTGTGCAGGACATAGTTGATGATAGCACCATTTGACATGTTTCTGTTCCGCCTGTAGCCAAATACACTGCCGAGAAAAAGTATTTGCCCCCCAAATCATCAAACTAATATTTCTGTTTATTGGATATTAGACAGCGATAACCCACGAAACACAAAATGCAGTTTTTAAATGACAGTTTATTAAAAATGTATTGAAAACCTGTATCACCCCTGTTAAAAACTAATTGCCCCCCTAAACCCAACAACTGGTTGATGTTCCTCTGGGTTCTTTTATGACTCCTGGGAAGGTCCACCACTGTTCCATGTTCCTCCATTAGTGGATAAAGTCTCTCACTGTGCTTCTCTGGAGTCCCAGAGCCTCAGCAATGGCTTTGTAACCCTCCAGACTGATGGACGTCAACGACTTTGTTCCTCATCTGTTCTTGGATCTCTTTAGAATGTGGCATCATGTGCTGCTTTTAAAGACCCTTTAGCTGCTTCACAAAACCAGACAGGTTCTATTAGTGATGTTTAGATCCAACAAGCCTGGCAGTGGTGGAACTGAACCCAGTAGATTGGTAGCTAAGGGGGCAATTACTTTTCCACATAGGGTAAGATGGGCTGGACAGAATTTTTCCTTCAATAAACAAAATCAAGATTTAAAAACTGCATTTTGTGTTTTCTTGGATTGGGTTTGTCTAACATTAAAATTAGTTTGATGAGCTGAAACATTTAAGCGTGACAAATATGCAAAAATAGACGACTTCTGCAGGGGGGCAAATACTTTATCACTGCACTGTATGCACGCTGCTTGAGTATAAGAACGCTGACAAAAGTCGGGAAGGCCTGCGAAGGTTGGGGGTGCAAATACTTTTTCGCGGCACTTTAATTTGCATGAACTGACCCTTTAAATCAGTGGTTCTCAACTGGTGGGTCGGGACACAAAAGTGGGTCGCGAAGCCATTTTAGAGGGTCGCAGAAGCAAAAAGTAGTGGTATAGAGTCTTTTATTTTAAAGGACGTGTTTCTTATGACACAGTTTGCTTTCAATAGCAGGATATTTAGTGGTGGTGACACCAGTAGTTGTCCACTATTAACCTCTAGATCTGTCTCTGTCAGCTTATTGGAGAAATTTGTGGCAAAATGTCCCAAAAATAAACAAAAATGCGCTCAGAATCTGTCAAAATGGGCTAAAATATGCCCCAAAACATGGCAAAAGTGTCCAAATAAACCAAAATGAGCAAAAAAAAGCCCAAATTTTCCTAAATTGTATCAAAATGTGTTGAGACTCCACCCAAATTAACCTTAATTTGTTAACAGGAACAGCAAACTTCAACAATTTGGCTCCAACCGTTATTAATAGAGACATAGTTGGTCCTGAGGCTGGACCAGTTGAGAACCACTGCTTTAAATAATTACTGCGCCTCTCTCCTCCTTCGAACCTCCACCTGAGATCAGGAATCTTATTTTCGACGGCCACATTGTGCTGTAAAAACGTGACTTATCGCCGAACACAAGCAGCTCCTCCCTTCAGCTGTTTCTCCCGTCAATAAGCGCCGCTGCTTCCCTTCACTCCATCAGGGTTAGAGGGCTGCAGTAAGCGGCCGGCGGCTCGCTGCGAGGTGGGCGGCGATGCTGTGTGGGCGGGAGGTTTGTTACGCCTGCCAACTGCTCGAGTACACTGATGAATGTTGCAGGAGGACAGAGTGGAAAACACACACACACTAAAGGAAAGCAAGAAAACACAGCCTGGCCACATTCATCTCACTTCTCTGTTTATTGTCAGCAGGCCTGCAGCTAATGGTCGCTACAGAACAGTAGAGATGCTGATTCTTCAACACCCTTCTTGACTATTTCTTCCCACCGTCTGAAAATCAGCGTCTGGCTCTGCAGCGGGAATCTGGCTTCTTTTTTATGCACTTCACAGTTTATCATGAGGAACGGGATCGAAGCGCTCACTGTTGTCGTGTAAATGATAACCCTCAGTATCTGCAACGTTCAAAAACCATTTAATAAAGAAAATAGCAGCATAAACCTGTGACGTAATGGTATTTTAGCCGATTTAAATACAGTAGACCAGTGTAACGCTGTAAAAGAACAAACTACTCTTTGGAAGAAGACAGTTTTTATTATTTTTTCAGTGATTTTTACCGGATATTATTTCTAATCTCAGTGTTGTTCAAACAAACTCAAGGTCTACTGTTGAAGTAAGGCTATTTATTGATTTTATTTATTTATTACTCTTCTTAGAATTAATTTAATTTATTCACTTCTCTATTTATTCACGTGTTTGCATCGTTTAGTCTATTTAATTTGCAGTTTATTAGAGTTTAGATATATATTCTTATCTATCCCTGTTTTAATAATAGAAATTTCATTTATTTTATTTTATTAATTTATCTAGCTTATTTTATCTTTATTTATTTTATTTAGTTTATTTCATCTTATTTTATTTTATTTATTTATCTAGCTTATCTTTATTTCTTTATTTTATTTCTTTATTTAGCTTATTTTATCTTAATTAATTTATTTTATTTTATTTATCTAGCTTATTTTATTTTATTTATTTATCTAGCTTATTTCATGCTGATTGATTTCAATTATTTTATGTTATTTATTTATCTGGCCTGTTTTTATCTTAATTTGATTCATTTATTTGATTTTATTTATTTATCTCGGTTATTTCATCTTATTTAATTTATTTGATTTTATTTATTTATTTATCTACGTTATTTTATTTTAACTTATTTTATTTATTTATTTATCTGGCCTATTTTATCTTAATTTGTTTCATTTATTTTATTTTATTTATTTATCTCGATTATTTCATCTTATTTCATTTATTTGATTTTATTTATTTATTTAACTACGTTATTTTATTTTAATTTATTTAATTTATTTATTTATCTGGCCTGTTTTATCTTAATTTGTTTCATTTATTTTATTTTATTTATTTATCTAGGTTATTTCATCTTATTTCATTTTATTTTATTTTATTTATTTATCTAGGTTGTTTAATTTATTTGATTTTATTTATTTATTTATCTACGTTATTTTATTTTAATTTATTTTATTTATTTATTTATCTGGCCTGTTTTATCTTAATTTGTTTCATTTATTTTATTTTATTTATTTATCTAGGTTATTTCATCTTATTTCATTTATTTGATTTTATTTATTTATTTAACTACGTTATTTTATTTTAATTTATTTAATTTATTTATTTAGCTATTTTTAACCTAATTTATTTCATTTATTTTATTTTATTGATCTATCTAGCTTATTTTATTATTTATTTATTTCATTTATTTTATTTTCGTTATTTACCTTGCTTATTTTATTTTATATATATAAAGGGGTGGAGGTACCGGCCGGGAGGACATTCGCTCCGTGCAGCTCCTCCTCTCCGACAAAGTGGACGTGACAGCGGGAACAGTGGACGGTTAAACCCAGAGCTGTGGAGCTCGCAGCGAGTTTAAAAACGGCAGACGAGCAACGAGCTGCTGCCCGACAGAAGCTCCGCGTACGACCACGTCATTTAAAAAGGGACAAGTGTGGAGCTGCAGGGAGGCAGTCGGAGTTTAACGTGAGCAGTCCTTACATGTTCCCAAGTCCTCTCCAGCTGCAGAGTAGATTTATGATTCTACTACTTCCAGCATTTAAATTTTAGATTCAAGACAAAAACTTTGCTTTGACTTTTCAACCCTCGAGGCTCAATTTATGATCAATTAGAGGAAACTTATGATTAAAATCAGACTCTGAATCCTGCAAATGGTCAGTCAAAATGCTGCGTTTAGCATCATTTCTTCGAGGGCGGTTATTACTTTGCAATGCCTCTCTACTGTTTCCTCAGCTACAGTTGTTAAATCTCGTCTCAAACTGCAGTGTTTTCGAGATGCTGACAGCCAAACACCCTCAGTGCAGCGTGTATGAGCTCAAACATTTACTATACATTCCTAGAAGCCATGGAAACAAGCACATTAACTCCAAGCAAAGCACCAGTAAGAGCTGCAGAGACTCCCCTCCTGAAGCAATCAGTCACTGCAGATGGCCGAGCCTGCGAGTCGCCCCGGTTTATCTGGATAACAAACGCCAGACCACCAGGCCTGACGTGGATCCAGCTCGAGGAAATTAAGTCCATCCATTTGCAAGTCCGTCGCAGGGTTAACGCAAAGAGACGGGCGGCCATGCTCAGTCACACATGAGGCCAGTTTGGAGTCACCAATTAACCTGACATGCATGTCTCTGGGAGGAGGTCAGACCTCCTGCAGAAAACCCAGGGAGAACATGCAAACTCCCCCCAGCAGGGTCCAACCTCCTCGCTATGAGTCGACAACCGCCGTCCAGGAAAAGGGCATCAAGCAAAAACCTCGAACTCCAAACATCGGAGACTTTGGCGGAAAATTCTTGCATAGAAATTAATCAATGAGGGACCCTGAATAATAATAATCTATACTTTATTATTCGTTCTCTGCATTTAACCCATCCATACTAGGAGCAGTGGGCTCAGCAGGGGAGCAGTCAGGTTAAGGGCCTTGTCCAGGGGCCCACAGCGGTGGTGATTCAGCCAGTCTGGGGACGCGAACCGGCGACCCACCGGTTACAAGTACGCTTCACGAGCCACCAGGCCACCACCGTCCCTAAAACCTCCTGAAATCAATTTAGCTTTGTCCAAAGGAAGGCAAAATGACCTTCTTTACGCCCCTGAAACCAAACATCATCCAGCTGAAAATAAAAATACAAACTGTCTGTGAAGATCCTCAGTCATCCAGGTCACGGTTATTGTCGTGGTTTCAATCGTAGCATCTGGACTAGCTTGAGATTCTCGACTTTCCTTCGATGTGCAGCTTCTGTCAGTGCAGCGACGCTATAAATGAGGTTGCAGGTTTTGCTCCTATCTGTTGCACTAAAATGACTTGGAGATATTTCTGTGGACAGGAGGAGCAGCTAAAGCCCCCGAAGCACGATGACACAGGGTTTCCCCCAGTGTTTTATAAGCCTGGTGGGCCGCCAGGCTTTCCTTGCCCCCCCACCAGGCTAAGCATCACTTTAAATAGGTTTTTTATGCACCAAAACAGTGACAGCAAAGACGGTATACAGAGCTTTCAACCGCATCTGGTGATACGGTTGAAAGCACAATGGCGACATCTTATACTTCGATACGTGAACACATAGAGGGAGAGGTCAGGTGTATTTTCCATCATCTGAACGCCCAAAACATTTACCTGTCTACACGCTAACAACTTCTACGTGATATGTCACGGAGAAAGGGTCAAAAAACGTTGGACACTTTCTTTTTTCAAAGTCGGAGGAGCACTGGAGGAGACCATGAGCCGCTCGTTCACCTCCAGGCCAAGGGGAGTTCATCCCCGGTGAGCCGACCGAGCCGCGACTCCATGATGAGGCAGAGCCAGTGGAGTTAGCACGGATGTTAGCACGAATGTTAGCACGGATGTTAGCACGGATGTTAGCACGAATGTTAGCACGGATGTTAGCACGTCGTCAGAGCAGCCTTCTGCGAGCCGCCATGGTAAACATGGAACTAGTGGATTTAATCCAAAATGGTTAGCTGACCCTAAATTTAGCGGATGGCTCTACCAGACCCAGTATGGTAAACCCAGACGGACTGATGCACTGATCCAACCTGAACCATGTGCAGCAATAAGTAGTAGAGGTCACACAGCACAGCAGACCTGTTCAGCCTCTGAGTTCCCTGGTTTTACCCCTTGGTCATGTTTGTACTTTTTATTTATGTTAATTTATTTTACTTTTAAATGTGACCAGCAACGGCTTGTTTTAAGATTCACTAGGATTTAACTTAAGTGAAAACAACTGATAATATTTATTTAATTGTATTTTTTGTGTTTGTTAAAACCGTATTTCAAGATTGTGACTTTTTGTAATACTCTACATTTAAGTATTGTTAATAAATGACTTATAATAACACATAATAATCATAAGTTCACTACTTCTCTACCACCGGTCTTAGCAAGTTTTCTGTTTTCTGTTTTTTGAAAAATGTGAAGCTGTCCTCTGAAGTCCTCTGGTGGGGATGAGTCCTTCTCCAGTGTCCGGTTCCCACATAGCTGCCGTGTGATGTGTAACCCGTGACCTGTTTCTGTTTAGGGCCTCGTCCAGTGAGCCGAGGCGCCGCTGTCCTGACCAGTGTACCGGAGGCCGAGATCTGCCCCCGTTTCCTGTCTGACAAGCCGAGGGGCTCCGCGACAAACGCAGCGACAGCTCAACACGACTTCAGAGGCCGGAGCGATGCGACGCCTCGACTCCAGCGCAGCATCCGAAGAAAAGCGAGCAGGATTAAAACGGCAAATGGAAAAACTCAGCCCACCGGTTACGTCTCCGAATTTATCGAAGGTGTTTAGTCGGAATTAAGCGACGCGACTTCGCTCGGAGGCGGCTGCGGCGTGGGCCGGCCGCGGGTTATTTATCCGAGCGGTGGAAACCTGCTGTGCGGTTAATTAGCCGGGGATTGTGGGCGGTGGGATTCATTACACGGCTGATTGAACAATAAGTCTGTGTGTTTTCTGAGGGGTGGCATGAGGGGCTCAGAGAGGACGGAGCTTCGTCAGAGGAGACCTGGCAGAGCTAAACTCTGAAGAGGCTCTGAGGAGATGCATGAAGTCGCTGCTTAAAGGTTCGTGCTTCTGTAGACGGCTGCATGGGGGGGCTTTTCACTGCAGTAATCAGAGTCTGGACTAAAAACAACATCAGAAGCAGTTTTCTTTCTTCCTTATTATGAAAACGTGGTCATTTAAATTGACAGGGTAGAGCTATAAGTCCCACTGCGCCTCCTGAGAGAGTGAAAATGGAATATGATCACCTTTGACCCGAGACCTGGTCGAAACACTGATGAACAATGGAAGCTTGAGTCATTTCGAGGCTAACGATCCCAGACTGTACGAATATCCCAAGCTCCGACACTCACATTTCTCCACATAAAAACAAAACATAGGATAGTTTTAGCAGTGACCCAGCTACACACTGCTTTAAAGACAAGTGCAATTCGAAGGTTTTACTTGCAAAGCAGTACGTCTAAGTTCCATCACTTTAACACCTTTAGCATCTCGTCTGCTGAGCCGTCTCCTTCTGCAGATTCATCCCTTCAGCTCGCTGCAGTCATCGCTGCGTGACTAATGGAAGGACGGCGAGAGACTTTTGTTCTCTGGGTTTATCCTCGAGGCAGACCTCCTTCCTTAAAACACTTCCGTCAGGGAACAAAAGTCGGGGTTGATGAAGGGATGCGTCGCCCAGTCCAGCGGTGTGGCCCAGTGTTGGGTCACTCCACGGCAACTCAGCGAAGGTGGTTCCTTGACCGTCTCAGAACCTCTTGAAGCTTTCTAGGAATGATCTTTGGCATCCAACAAATTCCAACATTTTCATCATCTTTCACCCAGTGGAAATTGTCAAAAAATCTCTCACCAGTTGGAAAAAGAACAAGATGCCACTTTCAGACGTCCATATCTCTTAGTACACGTCCTGGAGTCTTCATGTTTCCAGGAGATGTTTAGAGGTTTCTGGTGAATGGAGAGAACGCAGCACATTCTGGCAATCAAGACTAAAATCTTTGCTGAAGGCCTCTCAGATTCAGGATTTGCTCAAAAATCACAAATAAAGCAGACAAAGGATCTATTTGATCACTTTCATTGTGACAATAACATCTGAATTACATCACTAATGATTAGAAAGCTTTCATGTGTTGGTAGAAATGGGAGTTATGGTCAATTAAAGTAACTAATTTCCAAACAGCCAGGTGGACGTCTTGAATCACGGGTAGGTTGATGAAATTCAGGACAGTAAGAGATGGAAGTATCGTCTACTGGTGTGCCAAGTTTCAGCATCCATCCATGTTGTCTTCATGCTACAATATTTCATCTATTTATTGTTTTATGCGCATTAATTGAAACTGCATTCTTTCCTTCAGCCAGCAGGGGGCGAATCCTCTGGTGGCAAAAACAAGCCTGATTGTGCAGAAGTCTATGAGAAGATGTGATGACATGGTTTAGCGTTTGCTGCCATCTCTCCATTCACCAGAACCTTCTGAACATCTCCTGGAAACACGAAGACTCTGGGACGTTTACTTGAAGAGATGTGGACGTCTGAAAGTGGCATTTCCAACTTGCGAGAGATTTATTGAACATTTCCATTGGGTGGAAAATGATGAAAATGGGCAGATGCCAAAGATCACTCCTAGAAACTTTCAAGAGGTTCTGAGATGGTCACCTTCGCTGAGTTGCCCTGTTGTGTTTTTTGACGCACTCAGATTTGGATATTTGTTTAAATTCAGCCTTTAACCCGGACATGAATCTGATTCGTTCCCACATCATGAAAGAAAAACCACATCAAGGTTTCCTGATCGTTCACCAGCAGAGCGGTAAAACACACTGTGATAAAAAGCTCTCTGCCTCTCCCTCCCTGCTGCTGCACAAGCTGCCTTCTCTCCCAAGTCGGCCGGAACGTCGCCAATTGGCAAGCGCTAACACGGTGATCCACGGCAACAGGTGCCAAAGGGTCGTTGCCGGGGCAACAGAGGCTCTTTGCATGAGCAACAGGACGATAGCTGGAGAGAGGAGGGTGGCAACGACGCTCGGGCTCCTGAGCTCAGCAGAAACGCCGAAGTCAAGGAGTAAAAAACCCCGAGGCAGAACCACAACACCTGACAAGAGATACTGGGAGCAGCTGGTTTGTAGCTCACTGATGCTGCGTCTGAATGTGCAAACCTGCATCTCTGTGCAGGTTTTTGCAGGCGAAACTCACAAGAGCAAGTTCCTAAATTAGACGAGGAAAACAACGAGCACATCCTGTTGCACTGACCTTTCGGCCGACGAAAGTCCATTAAACGCCTGAGTGGTCGTTAAAAGGCAATGAATGTCAAAATATTTTACCGTGAGTCATCTAATGGGAGAGAAAAGTGAAATATATCACAGGTGCGAGACCCATAATGAGCCACAGCGGCGCCTGTGACTCAGACGGGCTTCGGGATGAGTCATCAGTTCGGAGCCGATCGGGCGAAACGCTTCATCAGCTGCACAGTAAACCCCGGCAGGTGGGAGGAGGCAGACAGGTGGACGGACGGATGGACAGGGAAAGATGTGGACGTAGACGTCACGGTGCAGACATGACGACCAAAGTGGACGACACCGAGGCAGCTTGTGAAAAGAGTTGCACAGTATACAGACACTTGAAAGGTACTGCAACACCCTGACGTTAAACATGACGCCATGACCTGCTTTATCGACGTCCAATCAACTACTTGCTATCAGCATGAACCCGAACATTCCTTTGCAACTTGTGGAAGGAAACTAGGGATGGAAACTTTAAATAGTTTTCTAAATAATGATCAGCAGTGTTATTGATAAATAATAGAATAATTGATGGCACTAGTTAGTGGTGGACTTTTGTCAGTGTTCCTATATTCAAGCGGCGTAGATACAGTGTTGTGAAAAAGTATTTGCCCCCCTCCTCCCCTACAGAGATCTTCTATTGTTGCATATTTGTCATATGTAAATGTTTCAAATCATAACCTAAGGAAACACAAAATGCAGTTTTTACATGATGATTGCCCTACGTGAAAAAGTAATTGCCCCCTCAGCTACCAGTCTACTGGGTTCAGTTCCACCATCCACACCCACATATGATCACTGCCAGACTTGTTGGATCTAAACATCACCAATAGAACCTGTCTGGTTTTGTGAAGCAGCTAAAGGGTCTGAAAAAGCAGCACATGATGCCATGTTCTGAAGAGATTGACCTGAAGCTCAACACTAATGGTTCATGCAGCAAGACAAAGACCCAAAGACCACAAGCAAGTCCACCTCTGAGTGGCTCAGAAAGGACTAAATGGAGGTTCTGGAGTGGCCGAGTCAAAGTTGAGATGCTTAAAAGGACAGTTCATGATGAGAAACCATCTAATGTGACTGAATTCAAACTATTCTAGAGAAGAGTGGACCAACATTCCTCCATGGGGATGGAAAAGACTGATCACAAGCTGGAACCAACATTTAACTGTTGTTGCCAAGGGACCAAGCAGTCAGTAGGGTTAGGGGGGCAATTACTTTTCACAGGGTTGATACAGGTTTTCAATAAATCTTTAATAAATCCTCATTTAAAAACTGCATTTTGTGTTTTGTGGGTTATCTCTGTCTAATATCAGTTTGATGATCTGGAACATTTAAGTGTCACAAATATGCAAAAACAGAAGGTTTCTGTAGGGGGGCGAATACTTTTATATTATTTTTTTGGGGGGGGGGGGTTGCAGTTTTATTGATAGACAGAGTGAAAGGGGGTAGAGAGGAAAGAGATATGCAGCAAAGGGTCGTGAGCCGGACTCAAGCTTACAACTGCTGCTGGCGACCTGCACCCACGTGGTAACGCCTTAATGTGAGCTATACAGCGGCCCAAGGGGGCAAATACTTTTACACTTTTTCACAGCACTGTATATGAACACTGTTCTAGATCCTCACCTCTTGTAAATGCATGAGCTCTGGCTGGAGGTCATCAAGCGTCTCGGATGTCTTTGTCATGGTGCCCATTGCTAGCTAAACCCTTACAACGCTCTACGCTCACCAACCATGACCAACAACTGAGTCTACCGCCACCTCGGGTTGTTCGGGATTAAAAGACAAGCAGGCTGAGTACTGCAGCTAGTCTACAAGGCATTTTCTGACATGTACGCAGAGAAAAAAGGTTTTCATTAGCTAACAGCTTGGATGCAGAAATGCGTAATCAAGCATATACACTGGATTAATTGTAAAATGTACTCAAAGTGTGTGTTATGTAGAACCAACAGTGGAGTTTGTTCTATAAACGCACGGGAGAACGGCGACATTAGACGACGCTAATCGAGCTGCTGGAGCGAGGAGTCTAGTGGATCAGCGGAAAAAGGCACTTGGCGCTCGTTTCCTCGTCTTCAGAGCCTCAAAGGAGTCGGCGTAAACAGAAACAGAAGAAGCCCGGAGAGGCTGGAAGTTGGCGGGAAGTCTCCGAGCGAAAGAGAAGAAAATAAACCGCCGTCAGAAGGGGAACGGACTCGACTGCCAGACAGTTTTGCAGCTCCTCCTCCTCCATTTACGCTTCTAATTACCTTCTGTCTCAACTGTGGGGCTTCATCATCCACAGCAGCCAGCAGAGCAGCTCTGACTGAGAGGTTTGAGGCTCAACTCTGACTGTCTGATCACTGTTTGTACTCCGCTGTGTGCTTCTGTTCGCCATGCCAAGGACCGAATCTGGACTCTGACGTTTAGAATCAACACATTTAGTCTCGTTTGTCTTCTGAGTTTCGTTTGGAGTTGGGTTTAAGTTACAGGAATGACTGAATTAAAAGTAAACCAACAAAAAAAAAAGCTCACAGGTACGGAGTGTGTGACAAATATGGAAAAGTAGAAGATTTCTGCAGGGGGGGGCGAATACTTTTTCACAGCTCTGTAGCTCCCATAGATTCAAACTGAAGAACACCTAAAGACCATCTTCCCTGCAGCCGCACCGAACACTTTGAATTAATCTGTACTAGGAACATCATTTTTATGGGTTGTCTTTTTGTTTTGCATCGTTTCGCTCACGGAACGCCTTTGAAATATCCTCATATCGCCGTTTTGCACTGCAGCACACAGACGATAAAGTTTTTAATCCTGTGTAGTGGCAGTCGTTTCCAGTCGTTTTGTTTGCTGGTGACCCCTTAACGTTGTCATAGCTCAAACTATCCAGTAATTTACAAGAAAAAAAGACAAAAGCCACAGTGAAATCCATCGGTTTCTTCAAATCTCCTTTTCTGCCATCGGTTCATCACATGACAAGTTAATAAAAATGTATATAGAGAAAATGGAACTAGCCTCAGACATTACACCCATGAAGGCAAGGTAGCTGAAAACTTAAAGTCTGCTAAGATGGAGGCTGTGTGCATTCTCAAAACTACGGAAGCCCTAAGCGGCTATGGTCCAACTTAATTTTTTTTGCTCCATTTTCTTGAGAAAACGAGATCATTCTCCTCCATTTTCTCATTATAACGACATAATTTTGTCGTTATAATGAGAAAACAAAATCCATTATCTCGTGATAACCACAAAAATTATCTCGTTTTCTCGAGAAAACAAAATCGTTTTCTCGTTATAACGACTTCATTTTCCGGTGAGGTACAAAGTGAAACCAACCCTCCACACCAGAAGGAGCTCTGCCACCGCTGCACACTACCGACTGAGAGTTCGTTAAAGTTGGAAAGATGTTCACAGATTCAGACTTCCAGCATCAATAACTCATTAGTGACACGTTGTCAAATCATAATCAACTGTAGTCACAGTTGATGCTGCAGTGATTCTGGTGACTCTACAGTACAGTAGAGTGAAGTTATTGAATATTTGTGTCGTGTTTCTCTTCGCTGTTGCAGCGGTTTTGAAATTTGCAGACGGTCCCTGGACACTCATCTCCCAGCCGGCTGCTCATAGACACCAGTGTTATTAGTGCAGCATGAAAGACAGCTACTGTTGATAAAGCTGGGCTTGTAGCACATTGTCTACCTGACAACCATGGAAAGAGGCATCGATTATGATTTGACAACGTGTCACTAATGAGTTATTGATGCTGGAAGTCTGAATCTGTGAACATCTTTCCAACTTTAACGAACTCTCAGTCGGTAGTGTGCAGCGGTGGCAGAGCTCCTTCTGGTCTGGAGGGTTGGTTTTGCTTTGTACCTCACCGGAAAATTAAGTCGTTATAACGAGAAAACAGAGCGAAAAAATTAAGTTGGACCATGGCCGCTTAGGGCTTCCGTACAAAACAGAATACTGTTAAGATATATAATATTGTTATTGTTAATAAGTGTAAATGAGACATGATGCAAAATGGCAAACATTATTGGTCTTGCCAGTAGGGAACTGTCGTAAGCGTAACACTGATGCCTTCACATATCATGGGAGCGTCTTCCAAGAGGATGGGCAATTAGATCGCGGAATCTAAAATCGTATTTCCAAGGCAAGCCCCTCCTTCGGGCGGTTGTAGGGAACAGCCTCGACACCACCTCTACCAAGCTGTACTCATTAACACCTTACTTTATGGCTCATAAAGCTGGACCAACAATCTAACAATCTAACCCATTGACCCACCCTACTCATAGTTAACCTGAACTCTACATACTAGGAGCAGTCAGGGGTTAAGGGCCTTGGTGACTGGGACTAGTGGTCGCTCTCACTTTGCCACCTCAACCTCTTGCCAGTCCGGGGACTCGAACCGGCGACCCACCGGTTACAAGTTAGCTTTACAAACCACTAAGCCCCTCTTATCAAGCAGCTGGAGTCCTTTCACCAACACTGCTTGTGCAAAATCCGACATGTAACCTGGTGGGACGGAGCAACAAGCCTAGACATCCTCTCTAAATCAGGCAGGTATGATCAAAGAACAGCAGCTAAGCAGGTAAGAATGGATGACGACAGGTTACCCAAACTCCATGGCGAGCTTGTAGGAGGTCAACGAAGGATTGGAAGACCAACAAACAATTCAAAGACTGCTTGAAAGTGTAACTTAAATGTTGTTGGACCAACCTAGAAACTTGAGAATCTATCGCACTTGATCGTCTTCTTTGGCGTAGGAGTATCCACGGTGGCATCGAACACTTTAATCGCATCACTCAGAGCAGGTTCCACACAAAGGATCCTTTAAATGCAGCCCCAACAGGGTTAGTGTGTCGTCTCTGTGCAAGACCCCGAGCAACTCAAATGTGAAAACTGGATTTCGTTCCTCCGTTCTGCAAAGCTAAGGATTGAACATCTTAAGATTTTGGACAGCTGGTGAGAAAACATTATTCAAAAGCATCTTTTTTGAGATTACACGCTCAATAAATCAACCAGGAAGAGCCACAAAAGGTGTCGAAAAGCTCTTTCAGCATCAACAAAAGGGTGGCGAAGGTTTGGGAGCTGCATGTTCAGCAGGAGGAGGGAAGTGAATGAAAGTTAAAGTGATTATTTCCCGTCAGTGCAGCCGCGGAGCGTCTCCTGAAACGGTGACCCGGTTCCAGTCGCTGGATGAAGAGAAGTAAAAAGAGTAAATAAAGATGAAGGAGCTGAACTTGTAACCCTGCATGGATGTTCCCAGGTCACATGACGGCGTCCTGAGGTCGTGTTGAGTCGGTGTCCGCCCTCTCCTGCTGCTCCGGACGATAAGCGGAGCCTCCTCAGGACGCCGTGTGAAGCCACGCTGCTTTATCTGCCTAACATTTGGAACAGAATTAACCACTCCATCCGGCCGCTATCAGCCCCTCCGACAACTCCGCCGCTGCTCTGAGGAACAGCCCGGTGACGGCTCTCGGATTAGCCGACTTCAGTGCGTCCGGGTCAGACTGTGGGTATCCCATAAATGCCATCAAGCTGAAACAGCAGCGAGGTGCTCTGAACCTTTGTGAGGGACCGACTCGAGGAGGGATTAAGGAAATCTGAATGTCATGTTTCCACAAACTTGTTGAGCTTTCCTCTCAGCAAGGCTCCTGCTTTTGTTGACATATAATAAATAATCGCAGGTTTAAGACGCCTGTATTCAGCAGTCATCATCAGCATGAAGAGTCCATGAATCAGCATTTAATACCAGTTTAGGAGCTGTGACTCTTCATGTGATGCCTTACAGAAGCTTTATCTAATGTATGGTGACTAATTTTAATACATATGCCTAATTACGGAGCCCTTAAAGGGACATTGGCAGAAAAAAAAGTAAGTTTTTCTTGCGCATGAGAACTTCCAGCATCAATAACTCATTAGTGACATGTTGTCAAATCATAACCGATGCCTCTTTCCATCGTTGTCAGGTAGACAATGTGCTACAAGCCCAGCTTTATCAACAGTAGCTGTCTTTCAAGCTGCACAAATAACACTGGTGTCTATGAGCAGCCGGCTGGGAGATGAGTATCCAGGGACCGTCTGCAAATTGCGATTTTGCAGACGGTATGATTTTTATATCAACATGTGTCTCAAACCAAGTGTTGTGGTCTGATCAACAGGAGCCAGTCGATGTCTGCAGTGATTCTGGTGACACTACAGTGTATCAGGGTGATGTTATTTAATATTTGTGTCGTGTTTCTCTTCGCTGTTGCAGCAGTTTTGCAATTTGCAGACGGTCCCTGGACACTCATCTCCCAGCTGGCTGCTCATAGACACCAGTGTTATTTCTGCAGCCTGAAAGACAGCTACTGTTGATAAAGCTGGGCTTGTAGCACATTGTCTACCTGACAACGATGGAAAGAGGCATCGATTATGTTTTGACAACGTGTCACTAATGATTTATTGATGCTGGAAGTCAGAATCTGTGAATATCTTTCCTGTATTATCATTTGCAGGCGTCTGCAGTGGACAAACAGGGAATTCTCTCATGTACACGCGAAACTTACATTTTAATTTCTTTCTGCCCGTGTCCCTTCAGGGGCTCCGTACCTAATTGCAACATACAGCTTCACTTCACTTTTTTTTGTGCATTTCGTGTGGTAATTTCAATTTTAATTGAGTAAAATTGTCATTTTTTTTCAAACACCGATGTCGTCTCTGCATTTCCAAGACTTCAGCTGCATCCACACGTATTAAAATCTGCCTCTGTCAGAACATTATTGGAGACTGGGACGATTACGGCATCGCAAGCAAGACAGTGTGGAGTCTGTGGTCGAGTGGCCCATCCAAAATCTAGACTTTATATTCAGTTTACTCAATTTCCCAGGATGAACAGATAGACTCAGCACATGTGAAGAATCTAAGCCGGGGACAACCTCATCAAGACAATCTAATCGTCTGAAACACCCAGTCTTGAATTCAGAGGCTCATTCTTCGTTTCCTGAGCGGCTCCCGTCGCCCCCGCTGCCCTCATGTCATCATTTCTGGATAATAGATGAGATTTTACATTTTTTATGCCGTCATGCGCACAAAGGAGAGAGTGAAAAACAATGATTCAACAGCAAATCCGCCTGCAAATGCAAATATTATCCCTAAACTGCTTTCGGGGTTTAAACTTTCAGTCACCTCCTAGAGAGTGAGAGTAGCGAGACGCCTCCCAGCACGACGACTGAGAGATTGTCTCGAAATAAAGAGATCTAGGTGACGGTACTTCAGTCGGTTATAAATAATGCATCTTTTATGAATTCTCTCTGACGTACGGTCGATCCTGCAGAGAGGCTCCTGCAGGATGGAAGCATGAAGAAACACACAGTCTGATAAGATCTGCATGCAAACGTCTAAATTCAGAGTTCTGTGGTCAAAGACAGACGGCATTGTTTGGCCTTTAATAGAATATTTTACATGAATATGTACGTTTTTCTTGTCTACAGTTCTTATCTTATTGGCTTGTATGGAACTAGTGGACTGATAAGAGGCAATCAGGCTCTTAAACGTTAAAAAATGCACATTATTGCAGAGAAATGGTAGAAATAGGCTTCTTTTTCATATTATTACAGTTGTTTGCTGCTGTTCTAGCTTCTGTCAGCGCTCCCCAAGAATTAGCTTTTAAGGGAAGAGTTCAGGAAGTGGCAGAAGACATAGAATAGTTATAGTTTTATAAATGAATAGTTCATTGGTGACTGTAGTCCCCCTGATGTCATTAAAAATGCTCTGAACCATTGGACCAGAGGACCTCTCAGGGGGTCCTATGGGGTCTGGAACCACTGGATCCTTTGGCTACTCTGGCTTGTGCAGTGGGGCCTCTGTCAATCCAACTTGTTCCACTGCATCCTGTTGATGCTTGATCACAATGGGCTGTAGGAAGTCTGGAGCAGTCCCTCCAGGAATTCTTGATGCTGCGATCGCAACAATTAACGCTAATTCAACCAATCTCCATGAATTCTGCGCCACCTTGCAATTTCGTCCAATCACCGCGACTTTTCCGCAATCTTGTCCCGCCTCCCGTGAGTTCCACCAATCACAGCAGTCCCCAGTAATGCACGTACGTCACCGGATTCACTTCCTTGTTTATGGTTTGAAGATACAGATACGTATGCAACAAAAACTACTGCAGAACAATTCCCTGATGTTCTTCACCAAAGCGGAGCTAAACTGTTTTCACCCCGTGGAATATTGAGGTGGAACACAAACCAAAACCATCCACTGACAAACACTTTTCTACCGTAAACATATCAGGAGAATGGGTGAAACCAGCGGACCACAGACCAGACAAACCACCGTGATGAAGCTGTTGCATCCAGATCTGTGGCAGCACTGAAACAATGAAGGTCAGTTAGATTCATTAACTGACGTGACGAGCTGTGAGCGTGTGTGTGTGAACACGCGTGTGCCAGGATGTGGAATTAACTTTTTAAACTTTTAACATTTTTAATGAATTAAACAAAACAAAGAAAAAAATGCAACTTTTTAGCAATTTTTTTACCGTCTCCTGCAATTTCATTGCAATTTTTTAGAAAAGCTGTCGAGAATTCAGACATTTTAGGAGCAACAATCTTGAAAAACACCCCTGAAATCCTGGAGGGACTGATTTGGAGGTCAGATCAACATGTTGGACCATTGTCATGTTCCTCCACATGTTCCTGATTGGTTGGTGTTGTTTCCATGTGGTGGGGTGCATTTTCATCCAGTGACATTTGGGATTTCCATCAGCATGAGGGAGTGTGTTTGTTGTGGGACGATGTTTTGTTAACCGGAGCGACTTTCATCAATGAAATCTAATCGCCTGTCTTGAATTTGATGATGTTTTTTCAATCCAGCCTGCAGGTTTTGGGGTTCAGCGTATTAAAACTACTTTTGGGGTAAATTTGTTTGACTAGCAGCAGTTTCAACCTTTCATACTAAGCTGTGGTGGTTTTACTAGCTCAACCTGGTTTTTTGGGATTCATCTGGCTCTAAAGACGCCGCCTAAACTGCTAAATCCACCACCAGACGCTGGAGTTTCCCCTCGGCACACGGCTCATACAGGACATCTAACGGCGTATCAGCGCAGCGATGATTCGCATGTCCAGAGGTCTGTTTGTGGCAGCAGCAGGGCGGCAGACAGAGTGAGAACGCCAACACGCCGGGCGAGTCTTTCAGCGCCGCCATCAGTCAAACCTCTCGCTGCTCAGGAGCACAAAGCCCTCGATGCTCCGGCTTCATTCATCTGTTAAACGCTGGCAGACTTTCTATTATGAGAGCTGAAAAGTGATGCGACGCTGATAATGGAAAACTCATTCTCTTCCCCGAACGCTCGCGGGAGTCGATGCTGAGGCGGCTGCAGATAACGATGCAGTCCTGCTTTGGTTGTTCATACATCTGAGATCAAAATGCAGCAATGAGACCAAAGTAGAAACCGGTTTATGCTGTTTATGTGCACATTGATTGAACGCCGATGTCGGTTAGAGCAGCCCTCTGGACCATTGTCTTGTTGCAGAATGAAGGAAGGATCGCTTCGTACATCAAATAATGAGTCCATCACTAACGATTAGTGAGCCAGACACTCTCTCCACACTTTTGTTCTCATGTACAGTGTCATGCAAAAGTGTTTGCCCCCCTGCAGAAGTCGTCTATGTTTGCATATTTGTCGCTTAAATGTTTCAGATCATCAAACTAATTATAATGTAAGACAAAGACAACCCAAGAAAACACTAATGCAGTTTTATTTTTTTGAAGGAACAATGCTGTCCAGTCCATCTTGCCCTGTGTGAGAAAGTAATTGCCCCCTTAGCTACCAATCTACTGGGTTCAGTTCCACCACTGCCAGGCTTGTTGGATCTAAACATCACTAATAGAACCTGTCTGGTTTTGTGAAGCAGCTGAAGGGTCTGAAAAAGCAGCACATGATGCCACGTTCTAAAGAGACTGACCTGAAGCTCAACACTGATGGTTCATGCAGCAAGACGAACACCCGAAACACACAAGCAAGTCCACCTCTGAGGGGCTCAGGAAGGACTAAATGGAGGTTCTGGAGTGGCCCAGTCAGAGTTGAGATGCAAACATTTAACTGTTGCTGCCAAGGGACCAAGCAGTTGTTAGGTTTAGGGGGGCGATTACTTTTTCACAGAGGTGGTCGGATCATCTGGAACATTTAAGTGTGACAAATATGCACAAATAGAAGGTGTCTGTAGGGGGGCGAATACTTTTTCACAACACTGTATGTGAACACTGCCCTAAATCCTAAACACATGAGCTCTGTCTGGAGGTCATTAAGCGTCTTGGAAGTCTTTGTCATGGTGCCCATTGCTAGCTAGACCCCTACAACGCCCTCCACTCGCCAACCCTTACCAACAAGTGAGTCTACCGCCACCTCTGGTTGTTGCAGGTCTGTGCACAGCCACCTGGACAGATTCAACTATACCGTAGTGCAGAATACAAAAACCCGAACTCGATTTTCAAAAGCACTCAATGGTTGAAACTTTCTGTCTCAGTCATTCAGGTCTGTTTCCAAATCTACACAGTCAAAGGGGATCATGGGATGAATGGGCAAGAGTGTTGAGTACGAACACCGCTCTGTGTTTCAGAGTTATAATACTAGATGTAACAACAAACAACTGAATAAAGGGGACAGTCCTACCCCGAAGTCCTTCACATTATCAGGCTCCTACTTCAGTGTTCACTTTTCAGATCACTGATTCTCTTTTCCAACAGCCTGCAGGGACGATAAAGGCCACTTGACTGGAAGCTCACCTCGTTTCCACAATGTTGTTGCTGCTGTTGCTGACTCAGGATGATCGCCAGGAGTCTGAGCAGTCACTCAAGAGAGATGCCGAGGAAAATTAACCAGTCGGGAAACTCGGAGATGCTTCTTCTGGGTTTGCTGAGCGAACTAGGCTGTCATAGATCTTATTAGCGCAACGTGAGCAGCCGAGTTCGAGCTGAAGACATCGACTTATAGCGATAAACCCCAGTTAATATAGTTCTATTAATACCAATCATATGAATCTTAAGTCTATTCTTATCAAGTCAGAAAAACATAACCGGTTCTAGCAGTTTAATATGCTGCAGTTATTAGCTTTAGCTTGAGTTGGAGTTCATTTAAGCTAACGAGGCTAACAGGTAGAGTCACTGTGGTCCATGTTTGTAGTTCATCTGTCTTATTTCTCTGTCTGATCGATCGGTTGAAGATTTCAGTCGATTTTCTTTGGCTGACGCTGTCCCCATATGCATCCTGTGTTAATCGAACATTAACACAGGACAAATGGTCCAGCCTCAGGACCCACTATGTCTCTATTAATAATGATTGCGACCCAAATTTTTGAAGTTTGCTGTTCCTGTTAACACATTAAGGTTTATTTGGGTGGAGTCTCAACACATTTTGATACAATTTAGGAAAATTTTGGCTTATTTTTTTGTAAATTTTGGTATATTTGGACGCTTTTGCCAAGTTTTGGGCATATCTTGACCCATTTTGACAGATTCTGAGCACATTTTGGTTCATTTTTGACACATTTTAACATAAATTTCTCCAATAATCTGGCAGAGACAGATCTAGAGGTTAACAGTGGGCAACTACTGGTGTCACCACCACTAAATATCCTGCTGTATAAAGCAAACTGTGTCATAAGAAACACGTCCTTTAAAATAAAAGACTTTACACCGCTACTTTTTGGGGGGGTTCATGCTTCTGCGACCCTCTAAAAACGGCTGCGCAACCCACTTTTGGGTCCCGACCCACCAGTTGAGAACCACTGATTTAGACTGAGTTAGTTTATGTTTTGATCTGCTACGCTTCAGTTCGTTGTAACAGTTGTTTTTCCTCTGTATATGTAACGACGTCGGCCATTTTTGGCTCCAGTTGTTGGCGCTACAGTTTTTGATAAATGGTAAATGGTCCACTTTTACGATGTGTCGTGTCGCTGGGAGCAGCTCGGGGCTCAGCATCTTGTTCAGGGATGCGTCGGTACGAGGAATGGTTGGGGATCGAACCGCCAGTTTTGCTATTCGAAGACAGTCCGCCTTGCAACCTGCCCCAAAAATGGCGGCTGCAGCCAAGTCCAAGAAGCGTGGTGGTACCTCAAGTTAAGACAGAACACAAAGGTTTGTACACCGTGCAAAGATGCTTGAATACTGGAAGACAAAGACAAATGCTCTTTAACAAGAGACGCTAAGTACAAATACTCAACAGAATAATCTCATCGGGGCTGATGTGATGCTGCACACGATGCATTCGCCGCCTGGTTGTGGGTGCAGCTGCTCTGCTGGTGTGATTACTGACCGTCTGTCGATACACCGACTCGTCTTCACTGCTCCTGTTACACCGCTATCGACGCTCCACAGCAGATCCACTTAAATACAACCACGTCTTATAAACACAGCAAGAATCAGAACAACCACAGCCACATCCAAGACGGCTGCTGCTGGTGCTAAAGGGGAACCCACTTTCTCTGGAGTGGGAAACTTTAAACGTGACAGAAGGAAATCCCCCACTTCTTTCTCCCTCTGGATCTCTGCAGAAAACTCAAATTGCATTCCCTCTAAACGTACACCGATCAGCTACGACATTAAGACCACTGACAGGTGAAGAGGATACCACTGATCATGTTGGTACCATGTGGTGTCAACAGGATGCAGTGGAACCAGTTGGATTGACAGAGGCCCCACTGCATGAGCCAGAGCACCCAAAGGATCCAGTGGTTCCAGAGTTCAGTGAAGGCAGAGTTCACCTCAAGAGCACCTGGCTGCAGACCTCCACTGTCAGGACAGGAAGTAACGGGTAAAATAAAGTAAAGGACATTTAAAGCGTCCAGTCCGGTAGGTGTTGGTGACGCATGTGAAGTTGGTTTGGTTGGTATATATGTCTGTGTCCGTAACAGCTGACGGTTGAACATCTGGGGCTGCTGAGATTTACCTGCCTGTACTGTTGGAGTTTAAGTAGCTGCTGGATATGATGCATGTATTATTTTAGAGAACGCTGAAGCTGCACGGTCTGAGTGTGAAGCTGAAGCTGCTCATGCAAACAGAAGTACAGGACAGTTCATTGCTGCACCTTAAGGGATGTTTTTGTACATTTGCATCTTCATTCATGTGTTTCTGCAGCAGCATTGACCAACTTTTTACAGAAGACATCTCAGTCTGCTCCGTACACAGGTGGTTATTTTTATAAGAATAAAGATTGTGTTTAGTGTCGTATGTTTCTTGTTTCCCTGCAGTGAGAATGAACCAAACTGTGTCTTCTGTGTGCAGTTTTGAGCATCAAACTCAACATTTCCTGCATTCTGGGGGATTTTTCAGTTGTCATGCATCCGTTTGTGCCTCTTCTGCATCGGTTCATGGTGGGAACGTCTTTATCCTCCAGGCACAGCGAGGAAACGCTGTGTGACTGCATGTAAATCTCTGGCAGGCAGCGTTCGCAGCACAGATGGGGATCCTGATGCACATTCTCCTCAGGCGCTCATGGAGTAGCACTCGTAGTGAAAAAAGCCGAATTAACACCTCGCCAACTTTCACGCCTCCACACTCGTGACCCGATTAGCCGCCTGAAGTAGGTGTTCGACTGTTTCAGGAGGCTGCTGCTGGATCGAGACGCTGTTACTGTGGATGATGTGTCGCCTCGTTGACGGATCGCTGGTTGATTCAACAGGTGGATTCCCGTTTAGTTATTTCACACAAAGCATGATCATAATCGACGGAGGGCCTCCTGCACCTCCACTGCTAGAAGGAGCCACCGCAGGTCATCCATCCTGACTGAACTAAGACCCCACAGCATCAGCATCACTGGCTGGTTCCATCCAACACCATAAATGTTTAACACAGCAAATTTTTTGCACTGGTTTTTATATTTATTTATATTCTATTTTTATGTGCCTACTTATTCTATTATTTAATTATTGTTATTTTTATTTATTTATTTATTTTCACATATTTTATATTTTAATTGTTATTTGTTTGCGTACATACTTATTTTATTACTTCATTATGGTTATTTTTATTTTTATTATTTTTTCTGTACATATTTATTTTATAACTTGATTATTTTTCTTTTTTCTGTGCATGCCTATTTTATTACTTTTTTATTTTTATTTTTTTTATTATTTTTCTGTATATACTTATTTTATCACTTATTATTGTTATTTTTATTTTTCCTGTGCATTCTTATTTTATTACTTCATTATGGTTATTTTTATTTTTATTATTTTTTTCTGTACATATTTATTTTATAACTTGATTATTTTTCTTTTTTCTGTGCATGCCTATTTTATTACTTTTTTTTAATTATTATTTTATTATTTTTCTGTATATACTTATTTTATTACTTAATTATTTTTATTTTTATTTTTTCTGTACAAATTTATTTTATTACTTAATTATTGTTATTTTTCTTACATTTCTTGTCATATTTTTTGGTGCTGCTGTCACAGTTGAATTTCCCCCAATGGAGGGTCAATAAAGAATATTTTATTCTATTCTAAAATAAATGCTAAGTAAAACTGCTGAGCGTTTCTGCCAGCCCGGCTGAATTTACTCCGTTATATCATTTAATTTTTCAGGTTTCATCTCTGTTAAATTCGTCGGCGTAGATATAATATTATCATATTTGGGTTGTATTGATGTGCAGCAAATTAAAACGCTCCAAAACAAAAGATGCTACAGCATGTAAGAACGTAAAGACGTGCTCTGGTGGACTTAAACTAAGCTGCTCCAGCCCTTAGAGATAAGATGATAAAAATGTTACACACTTAAAGTAAAGAGAGTAATTTTAGGGGTTTTCTTGTTTTACACGTCTTTTTTTTCTGTATATAAACACACAAATATTCATAAAACTATAAAAACAGACTGTAAATTTGCACGTCTGATGTCAGATAACATAGAAGATTAAGATCTCTCCAGTATAGTCAAGTCTTCAGGTAAAGTTACAGTAAAAACTCACATTTAACTGAATATATGACGTAAAAAACACATGTAGACGTGCAAAGAAGCGATACGGTGGACATCTGGCAGCAAGGAGTGTGTTAGCATCATGTTAGCATCATGTTAGCATCATGCTGAACAGTGTAATGTTCAAAAGCAGTGAAGAAGACTCAACTATCTGTGATGTGAAGACATTTTGACCTGATGTAAATACGATAAAACAGCTTCAGACACATAAAAATTAATTCTTTTTCTGTGATTTTAAAGGTTATTATCTGCGGTTTTTTAACAACAGCAATAAAAAATTCAGATTTTTACAGTGTAGTTGGGTAAATTAAGCCTTATTATGGGGGGGGGGGGGGCTATGGAGCTATTTCACAGGTTGCTGAGGCTCAGTTTCCTCACACTCTGATTCCAACAGTGTTTCCTTGATGCACAAACAAGCCTTCCTCTCTGACAAACCCCTCAGCTCCCGGGTGCCTTACATAAAGCTAATCAATGCTCTGGATGCTATTAATAATTCAGGCTCTCCAGCTTCCAGCAGCAGCGGGGAGGCTGATGGTGATGGTGGGGATGGTGGTGGTGGTGATGGTGGTGGTGACGGCACTGCAGAGGACCAGACCCGGCCAGGCCCTCCTCACCCCCCCAGATGAGCCTCCCCCACCCTGCCTCATCATTCGCACCTCTACAGCCGAGACATGGCGGTGAAAGACGGAGAAGATCCGCCTCCACCTGGACGGAGAGAGGAGGAGGAGGAGGAGGAAGGGGAGGAAGGGGAGCCCCATCCGCAGCACGCTCTCCATGTCTGGCAGCCGAAGCTCCGTGGAAAACCGTGATGTGCGCCTCCCTTCCTTCCTTCCCTCCTTCCCTCCCTTCCATCTCCATCCTGCAGGTGAAGCCGCTGCTACCTGCAGGATCCCGGATCCATCCGCACCCAGCGGCGGATCACGCCTTAAGAACAAAACCCTGTGCGCACCCTCATCACCTCCACCTCCATCTCCACCCGCAAGCTGCACCGCACATTCAACAGCGCGTTCTCACATAAACAAACAAACAAACAAACAAACAACCCCAGCAGCTTCTGCCTCCGTCTGGTTCTACTGACCTGCTGCGTCTGGAGCGGCCGAGGCGGCGGAAGGGATCCCGAGCGGTCTGCAGCCGAAGCTCCGGTGCTGCCTCTACTATACCCTCCCTCTCTCCCTCTCTCTCCCCCCGTCTCTCTCTCTCTCCTCCCCCCTCCTGCGCGCTGTTACCTCACAGCTGATCCTGCAAGACAGAACGCAGGGCTGGAAACCACCAGAGGCTCCATTCACCAGTAGATCCACTAGATCAGGGGTGCTCGATCCTGGTCCTGGAGGGTCCTTATCCTGCATGTTTTAGATGTTTCTTTCTTCCAGCACACCTGATTCCAATGATCAGGATCGTTATCAGGCTTCTGCAGAGCTTCATGATGAGCTGATCATTGAATCAGGTGTGTTGGAAGAAGGAAGCATCTAAAACATGCTGGATAAGGACCCTCCAGGACCAGGATTGGGCACCCCTGCACTGTATGAATCCAGACCATGGAGGTCCTTCTACTGGAGGATGGAGGCTCATACTGTTTAAAAAGGAGCAGGTTTAAGTGTATTTAAATTAACAATTCACTGTTATTTTACAGGTTTTTCCTTTTTAAATATAAAAACTAGAGAGAAAATATGAATCTACATGTCAACCTTAAAATAAACGTTTAGAAATAAATAATAAATAAATGTTAATTCATCTTTTACAACGTTTAACCATGAAATCACACAGTTTTTGCTGTATTTTAAAATAATAATAAAACTTTACAGGTATATGTCGTCAGTTGAAAGAAATTCTTGTATATTAGTGATAATTTTACTGCTATTTTACAAATTCTCCCTGTTTTGTGAAATAAAATGCAATAATTAGTAAAATCTCAGGAAAAATATTAAATTACACGTAAACCTGAACAATTAAAATAACATCCACATCAATAATCCATATTTAAATACACATTTTAAATAAATGTTAACTTTTTCTTTCTTGATGGTGAAATTAAACAGGTTTAGCTGCATTTAAATAAACATAAATAAATGAATGTTTACAGGTTTTTGCCAATATTCATATAATAATTAGTAAAATCACAGGAAAACAATTATTGATATGTTAAACCTAATAATCAAAATGATATCCACATCAACAATACGTATTTTAACACAGTGTTTAAATAAATGTTAATTTGTTCTTTATGATGATGAAATTGTTTTTGCTGTATTTAAATCGATTTTTTTACAGGTATTTTTTGTTATTTGAGAGACAAATTATGCATATTATGAAATATTCTTAAATATTTTTACTGCCATTTTACAAAGTTCAATGTTTTGTGAAATAACATGTACTAATTAGTCATATCTCAGAAAAATATTAATTTACACGTTAACCTGAACAGTCAAAATAATATCAACACCAAAAATTCGTGTTTAAATTTTAAAAAATTAATAAACGTTAATTCATCTTTTACAAAGTCTGACCGTGAAATGACCTGTTATTGCTGCATTTTGATTAAAAAATATTTATAATAATTTACAGGCATTTGTTGTTATTTAAAAGAGAAATTATGCATATTATGAAATATTCAGTAAATATTTTTACTGCTATTTTACAAAGTTCCTTGTTTTGCAAAATAACATGTAATAATTAATAAAATCACAGAAAAATATTAATTTACATGTTAACCTGAACAATCAAAATATTATCAACACTAAAAATTCATATTTACAATTTTAAAAAATAAATATTAATTCATTCTTTCTTGATGATGAAATTACACTTTTAGCTGCATTTAAATAAACACTTATGTATTTATGTATTTATTTATTTTACAGGTATTTTCCCTTATTTGAAAGAGAAATTATGTATACATATATTTATTTTAATAGATGTTAAGTCATTCTTTTATGATGTTTGACCATGACATGAGACTGTTTTTGCTGCATTTTAATTAAAACAAATAATCCTAATAATTTCCAGGTATTTGCCGTCATTTTTTACTGCTGCTTTACAAATTTCCCCTGTGAAATATCACGTAATAATTAGTAAAAATCACAGAAAAAAATATTTAAATAAATTTAATAAATTAAAATAATAAATGTTAATTAATCTTTTGTGACGTTTGGTGATGAAATGACACTGCTTTGCTGCAATTCAATTAAAAATAATAATAATTTACAGGTATTTGCCGTCATTTGAATGAGAAATTAAGCGTTTTAGTAAATATTCTGTAAATAATTTTTGGTGCTGTTTTCAAACTTTTCCTGCTTTGTGAAATAACACGTGATAATTAGTTTTTAAAAGTATTAATTTACATGTTAACCCTAAAAAAACAGGCCAAAATTTTAATAAACTGCAATTTGTTCTTTTAGGTTTGACCATCATGTTGTTTTCACTTTATTTACATCAACAACATGAAGCATCTTTAGTGCTTTTTATTGTTTGAAAGCAAAATAATATAAAATAAAGACTGAAAATGGTGAACTGTTAGTTTAAAGATGTTCTCTGAGTCGTTAAACTGACATATATGACTGATTACTGCACGTGACGCGATGATATTTACTCCATGATACCAGCAGCATCGTCCAAAAACACTGGCAGCCGAGTAGATATAAGACTTTATAAACACAGAAATTCTCTCCATGTGTGATAATCTGATACAGCTTTACTAAAAGGACCCCAAAAATATGGATCCTGCTGCAGGTAAATAAGCATTTTCACAGCACGAAATACTTCAATGGCAAAATATACCATAAAAAACAAATCGGAAATCAGCACCGGCTCCCTGCCAGAGCCTCATGGGAGTTGTAGTTGTTGTCATGCAGAACAGCAGAGACTTTAAAGTTAAACAAATGCCTCATAAAATAATTCAGAATATCACTTATGAGAGATTGTGAGGAGCAGATGGCGCCTCAGACCTTCATGAACACAAACAGTGCTGCTGCATTCAGGTGTCGTCAGCCTGCAGAGCAGCCGGTGTGGCTGGAGGCTGCTGATGTGAAGCCTGGTGGAACACTAATGCACTTATTGTTAAAGTGTCATTACCAGGCTCATTTATCACCGAGCAAACATGAACACAGGCGCTGAGCAAACACACAGGACAGGTGCTGCCTGCTGCGAGCACAAGAACAACACGGCCGAGTCGGTTGAATGTCAACAAACGAACATAATTCACACTGAAAGCAGCAACATGGCATGAAAGTACACTATTAATAGATTTAAACAGACTCAGATAAGAGTGTATTATTTTAAAATTAAATACATGATGCCACGTTCTAAAGAGATCCAAGAACAGATGAGGAACAAAGTCACTGACGTCCATCAGTCTGGAGGGTTACAAAGCCATTGCTGAGGCTCTGGGACTCCAGAGAAGCACAGTGAGAGACTTTATCCACTAATGGAGGAACATGGAACAGTGGTGGACCTTCCCAGGAGTGGACCAACCACCAACATTTCTCCAAGAGCATCCATATCTAATCCAGGAGTCACAGAAGAACCCAGAGGAACATCTAAAGACCTGCAGACCTCACTGGCCTCAGTTAAGGTCCGTCTACATGATTCCACAATGAGGAAGACTCTGGGAGGAAATGGATCCATGGAGAGTTGAAGGATCAAACCACTACTGACCAAAAACAACATAAAGGTTCATCTGGATGAGCTCCAAGACTTCTGGATAACATCCTGTGGACTGATGAGTCAAAGGAGGAACTTTTAGAAGACATGGGTCCGTTACATCTGGAGTAAAGCTGATACTGCATCCACCAGAAGAACATCTACCAACAGTGAACCATGGTGGTGGTAGTGTGATGGTTGGAGGACCTGGACCACTTGTCTTCACTGATGGAGCCATGAATTCTGCTCTCTATCAGAAAATCCTCCTGGAGAATCTCCACCATCAGTTCATGACCTGAAGCTCAACACTAATGGTTCATGCAGCAAGACAAAGACCCAAAGACCACAAGCAAGTCCACCTCTGAGGGGCTCAGGAAGAACTGAATGAAGGTTCTGGAGTGGCCCAGTCAAACTGAGATACTGTGGTAAGACCTTAAAAGGACAGTTGATGATGGAAAACCATCTAATGTGACTGAATTAAAACTATTCTGCAGAGAAGAGTGGACCAACATTCCTCCAACTGTTGCTGCCAAGGGACCAACCAGTTAGTAGGGTTGGGGGGGCAATTACTTTCTTACAGGGGTGATACAGGTTGTGTGTGTTGTGGGTTATCTCTGTCTAATATTCAATAAATATAAATGTCAGGTTGATGATCTGGAACATTCAAGTGTGAGAAGTATATTTAAACTTATTGTGTCACTGGGCTGGTTTTTACTACTCACAGTAGCTACATCATATTTCAGTAATCCTTTGCCAAAACCACAGGTTACCCACAAAGCACCACAGCTGCTGAAACATGCAGGCGGGTCTGATTATTGGCTGGATTTAAAGGCTCAACGCTGCCGCTGTGTGAGATCAGCGTAAAAGCGACAATGAAGCTGCTGATGGCCTCCAGAGCTGCTCGCTGTCGGCTTCATCGCTCACTCCAAGGTTATTTCCTTCCTCTTAAGGCATTTCTCACCGTCTCACTCTGTCTGCATATTGGAAAGTTAATATTTTATTAGGCTCATTACTGCCGCGGTGCTTACAGTCGGCATTTCTGTGATTTAGATCCAGTCGTCAACGTGTTCCTGTCTGTCGGTCGGTCCACCACTTTGATTAAGATCCTAATATCTCAGTAATTATCGGATGAAAAGCTGCACACATCATCGTTCTGCTATAGGAGGAAAAAACAAGCTGGTTCGTTTGTATTTCTTTAAACCGACTGCAGTCATCTTTGGCGGTGATGTGCAAAGGATGCAGCCAAAACGCAAAGTCAAAAAGCAACCCTGCCTCTCAAACCTTACATTTCTACACAACTAAAACACATTCTTAGCATAAAGTTCTCATAAAGTCTGCGAACTGAAGGGTTAGTGGGCAGAATTCTGGAGTTTGTATCTATATACATTGATCGGGCCTAACATCATGACCACCTGCCTAATATTGGTGCTCTGAACCACTGGACCAGAGGACCTCTCAGGGTGTCCTATGCGGTCTGGAACCAGGACGTTGGCACTGGATCCTTTGGCTACTCTGGTACCCCTTCTCCACCGAGCTGGTTCCAGGTCTAGTTCGGAGCCAGAGCCTGACTTAGCTCCACTTCTTTGTGTTTCCACCTCCTAAGCACCGACTCCAGGTTCTATAAACTGGAGCTCAGCAAGCACCAACTCTTTGCTGGTCCAGAGCTAAGCACCGAGTACGTCAGGGGCTGGGGGCGGGGTTATGGTGACCAACCATCAACGGTGGAAAGGGACACACAAGCGCTAATTAGTGTCCTTGTTCTCCAGGACGTCCCTGGTCCCATCACACATGTATTGGAATGACTCCCGGGACACACGGAAGTTTACCACAAACTGTTGACCTGAAATCCGCTACAGTTGTGTCCCACCAGTAGCGTGATCACGGATGTGTCCAGGCAACAGGAGGACCTCCGCCTCACAATCAGCCTTAAGACCATCTATAGAGATAAACATAGATATTATCATCAACTTACTGCGTTTGTTTAACTGCTATGTAATGGATGCTAGCGTAGTGGTTTTATGGTGACCCAATGGCTCCAACTTGAATCCTTGTCAATGGAAAAGCAAACAGGTTCTTAGGAGGAACCAGATTAGAACCAACTAGGAACCAGAACTAGGACCTGGTTCTTCTTGGTGGAAAATTGTGCAGTGGGGCCTCTGTCAATCCAACTGGTTCCACTGCATCCTGTTGATGCTTGATCAGAATGGGCTGTAGGAAGTCTGGAGGTCACATCAACATGTTGGACCATTGTCATGTTCCTCCACATGTTCCTGATTGGTTTATGTTGTTTCCATGTGGTGGGGGGCATTTGTGTTGGGTTCCTCTAAACTTGTAGTCCAAGACCTCAGGCAACAAACAAAAGCATCAGTTGAGTTCTTGTCCATTTCTAATAGCAACCCTTAAGCTGGAATGTCTGTTTGGCTGTAATTTGGAGTTTTACAATATGAGATGAGTTATTATCTGACTTCTGCACATGAAGCTTCAGTGATCTACATGCGTTTATCTGTAAGTCCAACATGTCTTCCTGAGGGTGAGGCTCACCCTGCGGACAGTGGGGACGCTCACAGACCCAAATCACATTAATTAGTTGTTGTTTTTTTTGCTGGCAGGACGCTGCTATTTAAAGGCACCATGGCCTAATGCAATTTCACCCCCACGTCTGTTTTTTGTCACGGAACAGCCTCCAGTCGCCTCATGCGTGTTGAATTTCAAACATACAGCACAGGGTTCGCTTCACTGTTCGCTGCTGCTTCTCTCGGCCCACTGAGTTGGTTATTGAGTGTGATTATTTGAGGGGGGGCGTCTCCTCCGATGTAGGAATAGATTATTAGATGTTTGTCGTTTTTGCACGACACGATTCTGCCTTCATCCGAGTGTAACATTCAGTCTACAAGACGCAGACTCATTAAAATGCATATGGATGACAGTAAAGAACTAAACGCTCGGAGCGGAGGAACAGAGGAAAGTGGGATCCTGTAACTTTGAAAGAGATTCGACGAGGAAGAATTTGCGTTCCACTCCGATCCGTCCTCAAAACTAAACCTCGAACACGTCGAACCGCCAGGCCAGAGCTCTACCTCCTCTGTAGCAGCTGTAGTGTGATCGCCTCCCTGCACCCGACAGAATTATGCATGAGCACTGATTCATCGGATAATAAGGAGCTAATCTCACACTCCGTCCTATTACTGATTAAATTTCCTGCAAATGTGCTGAGCTCCTTCTGAGCAGCTCAAACGGCTCATTGCACTTTGTTTCACGTTACAGCCTGAACTTTATTCAAGACAAACAGCAGTGGACGGTGAGTTAAGCTCAAATATTTTTACCGTGTCCAGTGAATGACTAGTAAACACTGGTGACCTGGTTTGGATCATATACAAAAAATCTGCCCATGCTAAACGCTAACATCCTGGTGGCTGTGTTTGGTTTGTGCAGGCAGCTTCAGTCCTCCCCCAACACAATCTCCCAACGACAAAGTATCCTTAAATAAAGTTAACTGTCTGGTGATCTCTCTCACACCGTAGCACTGCTGTGGTTGAGCACGAGCGGCCGACACCCACCATATATGTGCAATACACTTCCATACCACAAGGCGGCACTGCAAGGCTTTCTATCGTCGAATCCAGAAGGTGATCCAGATCAGTCCCAGCAATTTTTCTTTGTCTCATTTCACATCCAAATCCGTCCATGAGTTTTCAAGTTATTTTAAACACAAACAAACAAACAAACAAACCGGCGCCAGCCATCACATGACCACCTTGGCAGAGGTAATAATAAGGCTGACCTTAAGGCCAAGTACGGTGTTGTTCCAAGTAGCCTAGAGTGGCTAAGTTAGCTAACCAACAGTATGGTAGCTTAGCTGCTTTACAAACCTAATATTAGGGCTGGTCCCCGATATAGGAATATCTGAATATTCATTGGTTGTGGTGGTATTCAGATAATAATGTTGTTATTGGAATAGTCCTGCGCGCCGCTGCCGGGCGTTGCCGAGGCTCTAGAACGCCGCCGTGGTTCCAGTACGTGGACCTGCCAGCTCCGGTGTCAAAAACTCAAAATGCTTTCCAACAGCACAGAGTTTCAACTTTGGGTAGATAAAAATAAAAGTAGAAAAGCCCTCAGAGATCCAGACCTCCACCAAGCAGCTTCAGTCCACCCCAACACAATCTACCAATGACAAAGTGTCCTTAAATCAAAAAACAATTCCTGGATCCAGACGGTGATCCGGATCACTCCCTAAATGTCATAATTTGTTCCTTGTCCCATTTCACACATTTCCTGAACATTTCATCCAAATCCATCCATGAGTTTTTGAGTTATTTTGAACACAAACAAACAAACCAACGCCGGCAAAAACACAACCTCCTTGGTAGAGGTAACAACACGATTACAGAGCAGCATTGCATGATGGGAGATGATAAAATACACTCAATATGTCCTCCAGCATCCCTGCTGTCAGGAGGGAGGGGAGCAGTGGATGAAGACCGGTGAAATACTGTCATTATAACGGATTCAGACAAAAGAGAAAATATCTCTCCATTATTTTCCGCATGTTTAACCGTACGTGTTTGGAACCTGATGTTCTACTGGATTAGGTCGGTGTTTCTTTCATTTCTTTCATTATTTGAAAGACTAAAGCTCGATTTACGCGCCTATACTCTGGTGTGTTGGTCAGCAAAGTCAATGCGCTCTTTAAATTACTTTTTCCAGTGTTTCTGAGCCCTTAGAACTTTTTAAGTGCAGGAGATAGACCCATGAAATCACTTAACCAGTCATGGACTATATTCATGAGTGTTGATGCGCCTGTATTATAAAAGAGGAATCATGGCTAGAAGATGAGCCTAATGCAGGTCAAACTTAGATTATTCATTTGCTATAATTTGCTTTGACCAGACAGCTGTACCGACCACATGCTGATGTGACCCCAGAGAGTTTACCTGAAGCCTCACAGTTCAGGGCACCAATGCTAGTTTCTATTACTTTATGCAAAACTGCACCAGTTCAACCTCATGATGACATTTTATAACAGAGCTCAAACGTCTCTTGAGGCTCAGAAAACGTCTCCTGAACTGAAAAAGTAAGGCAAATTAAGAAACACAAAGCCTCGACCTACCGCTAAGCACCTGGAGGATCTGTAGCTCTGAAAATATTCACAGTAAGAAGGTGAAATTTTCCATGGTGTCAGTAAACACACTGAAAGAAGTCAGCTGATTCCTGGGAGTCAGATGGGAGATGTTGGAGTGAAGATAATAACATCGTCCCATCCAGTCGTTTTATTTGTTGTTGCTATGAGCAGATTTGCAGAAGACTGAGGACATTCAGGAGAATAAAGCGTTGATTTATTGCAGCCACTGTTTCCCAGCAATGAAGTTAGAACAGCAGCGGTGCTTTCACTGACCAGATGTCGCCTTCAAACGCGTTAAGTTCGACCACGGAGGATAAATCACATAAAGAAAACGCCGTACGTGTTCTCAGCTCGGCTCCATCTGCTCAGCCCAGAAGACATCACGCCTTCACGCTGCAAAATCATCGGCGTTAAGTCAAACAGGGTTCACACCCATCGCACAGCCGACACGTTTAGATTCGACCTGCTGCTCCTCTGACGTCAGGATTAAACAGGATGGGAGGAAACCTTTACATTGAACAGGTAAACAACAACATGGTGTTAAGAGCTGCTGCCAGTGTCCTCGTGTTCAACAAGGAGCAGGAACTTTACTTGTGGTGTGTTTGGTTGCAGCGTCCAACAGTGCATTTTAATGTCAGAACAGTCCAAGACGACCAAGGAACCATCTTCCTCCACCAGCTGTCTTCATCTTTAGAACAGTTAAACAGCTCCTATCAGACAGGACAGACTGACGGAGCCACTGAGGTAATAGAAGGACTGATTTCCACCAGTATAGCTGACACAGTAGCAGCTAGAGCCACATCTAAACAGACTCATGATTTACTTGCATGAATGCGACCAGCTGTGGGACTGTTGGTGCGTTAAGCCTCTTGGTCATGAGGAGCTGATGATCAACTTTACTGTACCAGACTAGTTTTAGTTCTATCTCTAAGCTCCAAAAGCTTCCTTGTAATATTTTATGACTCATGATCTTAGAATGACTGACTTTTCCTCCACAGCCTGATTCAGATCAACTAAACAGGTTTAACCAGGCTGATATCTTTACCTGTCAGTATGAGGAGAAGGGCCTCACCAGCAGAGAGCGCTGGAGCTGCAGGAGTCATTATGACGTCACTCTGGTGGGCGGAGCCAGCGGACTGGAACCAGGAAGTTGTCCGGCAGGAAACAGGCGCTGAGGAAACTTGGATTGAATTGGAGTTTATGGTGTTTAGAGGAGAGACTGGAGGAGACGTGACGAGGGGAGGTTGGAGGGGAGGACTTCTGGAGCTGGAGCCGGATTAAGGAGGTCAGATCTCAGATGTTCCTGGAGGAGCTGGAGCCAGTGGACCGGATTTGACTGCTAGAAGCTCTGACTGGATTTTAAAAGAGTCTGAGGAGGATTGAAGGGATTCCTAAAGACTGACCTGCTTTGGTTTTACTTCCTGGACATGATCACAGTCAGAAGGTAAGAACAAACCTCCAAACACTGAATTTATAACCTGTAAGAGAGGAGATGAACAGCAGCGATGATCAGCAGAGAATGAATGAAGCTGCTCAGTGGGAGGGCTGGACTTGAAATGATTGGACAGAAGAGGACCATGTGACTCTGCACCTGTCTGAACTTGAGCAAATCAACTTTATTTGTACAGCAGCTTTCATACAATGCATGCAGAGCAGCTCAAAATGCTTCATATGTTCTGCATAAGGCAATAAAAAGTAAATAAACCACATGTGGTAGTTGGAATGTGCAGAATGTAAATATGTGTGTCGTATGAGTGGATGCAGTTTGCTTTCTAGAAATTATCTCTGGCATCTTGAAACTGACATCTGCCCATTTTAAAGCTGAAATTCGAACATTTTCATCATTTTTCACCCAATGGAAATGTTCAATAAGTCATTTGTGAGTTGGAAATCGAACCAGATGCCACTTTCAGACGTCCATATCTCTTCAAGTAAACGTCCTGGAGTCTTCATGTTTTCAGGAGATGTTCAGAAGGTTCTGGTGAATGGAGAGAAAGCAGCAAACGCTAAAACATGTCATCACATCTTCTCATAGACTTCTGTACAATCAGACTTGTTTTTGCCACCAGAGGATTCGCCCCCTGCTGGCTGAAGGAAAGAATGCAGTTTTAATTAATTAATATGTGTAAAACAATAAATAGATGAAATATTGTAGCCTGAAGACAACATGGAAGGATGCTGAAACTTGGCCCACCAGTAGATGATACTTCCATCTCTTACTGTCCTAAAGTTCATCAACCTACCCATGATTCAAGACGTCCATCAGGCCGTTTGGAAATTAATGACTGTCAACTTTAATAGGCCAGAACTCCCATTTCTACCAACATATGAAAGCTTTCTAAGCATCAGTGATGTCATTCAGATGTTATTCTCACAATGAAGGCGATCAAATAGATCCTATGTAGTAGAGATATATCTTTTCTAATGTTTGAAAATTCACTTTATTTGCGATTTTTTAACAAATCCTGAATTTGAGAGGTCTTTGGCACTAAACTGAGTCTTGATTTCCAGAATTTGCTGCTTTCTCTCCATTCACGACAAGGTTCTTAGCATCTCCTGAACATGTGAAGACTCTAGGACGTGTACTTCAAGAGATATGGACGTCTGAAAGTGGCATCTGGTTCAATTTCCAACTGGCGAGAGATTTATTAAGGATTTCCATTGGGTGGAAAACGAAGAAAATGTTGGAATTTCAGCTTTAAAATGGGCAGATGTCAGTTTTAGACACCAAAGATCATTCCTACCAAGTTTCAAGAGGTTCTGAGGCTGACCTCCTCTAATCTCGCTGAGTTGACACGGAATGACCCTTTAATTTAAACCAATCGCAGTTGCTGGGCGGGGCTAAGCGAAGGAAGCGACATTGGCGTTTCCTGGAAGTGGAAGGGGAGGAGGAATGCCGACTGAAATAACTGGTTGATGGCAGGTTTATACCATCAACCTACATCTGAGTCAGTGGTTGCAAATGATGTCACCACCATGGCGACCCAGCAGCACCTGTTTCTGCCGTATCTTAGCATCACTTTTGAACAGGAAGTGGCGATGTTGCATCCGTCATGCATAGAATCCAATATGCTCTCTTCGGTCCACCAACTTCATTCTTTCTTCTCTTGTCTCCTCCATATCCATCTTTTAAAATGACCTCATCCCTGCAGCCCCTTTCTTCTTCATCTCCCATTTATGCTTTCCTTTTATTCCTTTTCTATTCCCAGCTCCTCTCCCTCCTTTGTCTCTCGTCTCCCTCGTTTTAATCCCCTCTTTTGTTCTCCCGCTGCAGTAAAACCAGTCGTACGGTACTAAAACTGATCGCTGATGGATTGAATCTCAGCAGTCGGTGAGCTTCGCTGCAGATTCTGCCGCTCAGTTTTCATTCAAACTGCACTCAGATAAGCTTAGAGGAGTCGCTGTGTTCTCACTCATCCTGGTCAGGGAAGGAAATCATTAGGAGGAAGAGAAAACGAGCTAAAAAGACAAAGGAGTCGTCACAATCTGCACTGAAACCCGGGACTTCTCCTGACCTAAGAAGCGTCTGCATTTGTTTTCGCTATTTTCGGTCGGTTTCCTCCTCCTCTTCCTCCGCTGTGCTGCGTTACAGCTCTGATTAGTCCATTAGTCACAGAGGGGAGTCCAGTTTATCATCGGCGGGCAAACCATCGCTCCTGCTTCGCCAAACGATCCATCACCGTTGTTAGTCACCTCGATTGTTGGAAGTAGTTCAGGGAAGAAAGCATGAGATTAATTGCCGCATCTCTGTCCTCATCACGGGAGCTGAACGGGAGAAAGCGCAAGGGCAGGAAGCATCTCGTGAACCTGGTTGTTTATGAGAAGAAACATTACGAGGAGACGGCAGCTGGACGTGGGGATTCCTGGAATGTCTGAGAACAGTTTGATTAGAACGACAAAGTAAAGACGGTTATGTTCATACTGATGCTGAAACTGACACGTATAAGTATTAGACAGCACTCAGATGAACAGTGTAATCCATGCGTACGTTACTCACACTAACAAATTAAGTAATTAGTGTGAGCATAAAACATTTTTAGTGAGTCATCTTGTTCCGACAACGAATGGTTGCATAAGTAGGGTCAGGAGCAGAATGATTTTAGCATGAAGGCCTTATGGAAGGATGCTGAAACTTGGCCCACCAGTAGATGATGCTTCCATCTCTTACTGTCCTGAATTTCATCAACCCACCCATGATTCAAGACGTCCATCTGGCCGTTTAATTAATTACTTATCTACCTGCGTCAACTTTGATTGGCTGTAACTCCCATTTCTACTAAGACTGAGCACATTTTGGTTCATTTTTGGGACATTTTAGCATAAATTTCTCCAATAAGCTGGCAGAGCCAAATCTAGAGGTCAATAGTGGGCAACTACTGGTGTCACCACCACTAAATATCCTGCTATTGAAGCAAACTGTGTCATAAGAAACACATCCTTTAAAATAAAAGACCTTACACCACTACTGTTTTGGGGGAGGAGGGGGGCCATGCTTTTGTGACCCTCTAAAAATGGCTTTGCGACCCACCTTTGGGTCCAGACCCACCACTTGAGAACTATTGTATTATAGGATATACTTTAAAATCCTGCTCTTAACCTATAAAACTGTTAATGAGCAGCTCCATCATATCTTAAAGACCTTGTCGGACCTTATCATCCTAACAGAGCCCTTCGCTCTCAGACTGCAGGTTTACTTGTGGTTCCTTCAGTTATCAGCTCCTTTGTTGTGGAATCAGCTCCCAGTTTGGGTTCAGGAGGCCGACACCCTCTCTACTTTTAATGTTAAGCTGAAAACTTTCCTATTTGACAAGTCTTATAGTTAGGGCTGCCATAGGTTTAGACTGCTGGGGGACTCCCATGATGCACTGGGCTCCTCTCCTCTCTGTGCTGTCATATATCACCATTACATATGACTAACCTATGTTTCTGTGTCCTGCTTGTTCTCTGGATCTGGAGCTCAGTGTCCCTCATCTGCAGCCGCTGGCCTCACCTCCTACTATCCCTTCCTCCTTCCTCTTCCCCACTCCCAACCCAACCGGTCGAGGCAGATGTCCTCCCTCCCTGAGCCTGGTTCTGTCGGAGGTTTTTTCCCCCCTTCCCTACCATAGGGGGTTTTTGGTTCCTTCCCACCGTCGCTGACTGCTGCTCAGAGGGAATCCAAAAGCATCTTTGGATTGTTGGGTTTCCTGTTTTCTGTTCTTCCTTACAATGTTTAGCGCTTTGTGACGACATGTGTTGTAAATATGTGCTATATAAATAAAACTGAATTGAATTATCCCTGATGAGCCAACACACATAAAGTCTTCTGTCCTCTTTTTGTATGTTTGGTTTGGAGATGGAAGGTCTAAATGTGTACTTGACATATTTTTACTTCAGTGATAAACTCACTGTTAGGTTCAAAACCTGAAAATACACACACTGCAGCTCTGCAGTTTGCATCGCTACAGCATTCCAGCTCTCTGGTAGTCCGTCTGTCCTTGGCTCTTTTATTTGATAAACAATCAGTACAAGAGTCAGCATAAGATAAGTGTCACTTACACAATCTTAATGGGTCAGTTCTCTGTGTTCTTTACTGTGAGTACATACAGCTTGGAATGTTTTATGGTGATCCATAGTTTCTGATATGTAGACTTTAAAGTCCTGACAGTCACTCAATGATTACCTAATAAGAATAATTCTTAACATAAGCACAATTCTTCTAACACTCACTCAGAAAAACAAGCGGCAACTGGGTCATTCCTTAGAAAATCTATCAGATCTATGGAATAATGACATAGAGTTGCAGAAACAAGCATTGGTACTCTGGATGTGTTTCTGTTTTCTGATAATTTACCAGAGAAAACATTTAAAAAGTGCATTTTGGCAAACTTTCAAGGCTCATATCAGATAGACGGTTGGTAAAAACATGGCTTTCCCCTGTACTTATGAAGTTATGAGCTCTCAAAAATGCTGTCAAAAGCAAGCAAGAGCCTGTACCTGGAGAGAATATTTAGAGCTTAAAGGGAAAATATCGCGTGAAAGACATTGTTTGCTTCTTTCATGTGTTTACTGTAGAGGACGAATGCACATGTCATAAGTCTACGTCCACGCTGGGAAGGCCTCAGGAGGAGCTGGAGAAGGTTTCAGCCTCTGCAACTTCTTCTGACCAAGCTGCAGAAAAACCAGTCGAACCGGTAAAATCATGGCGAACATTTCAAACAGCGACGACGGCGTTCTGTTCTGATCACGCGAGTAGAAAGAAAGAAGAAAATTCACTGTCTGTAAGCTGCATGCTCAGTGTGTGTGTGTGTGTGTGTGTGTGCCCTCGTTCTTCTCGTCTTTATTCGGTTGAGCCAGCCGAGCGTTGCCACCGTCAGCAGTTCACTGACTCTCCAGAAAGAAAAGCCCTGACTCCTGCACTTCCAGTTAAAGCACTAATCCGCGTCCTCGCCGCTCACTCCCCCGAGGTCGAAAACCACAAATTAGAAACCTGAACGCCTCCTATTGTCGTCCGAGATAAACTCCGGACCTGCAGCCGGAGCCTTTATTTACCCGAGGACGGTTTGCTGAGCACGCATGCGGCTTTCTAGGCTGCCGAGAGGAATATTACCATTTCTTTTCATGTCTCGTCTCTGCCTCCATTTATTGCGGCTCTCGTTGCGTCACATTCACACTATGTAGGGCAGCTACGACTAGAAGCTGCCCAAGTCACTGGTACACCTTCCATCCACCCACACTGGACAAGACTTATTCTATTATTGATCAGTTTTATGCCTGATGGTTAAGAAAACATGTCCAGAAGTCTGAAGTTACCTGTCCAGGTGAACCTTTCCTTCAGCTGGGATAGACTCCAACCACCCAATGGTCCAACAGAGGATGGATGGAAGTTTAATACGATGTATTGAGTATTGTAGGTCCAGATTAGGGATGTCCAGATCATATTTTTGTGCCCCCAATCCAATTAGAGCTTTTTAATATTTAGTATCTGCTGATACCCAACAGAATACTATGTTAGACGTTTTACTGCAACCATGACATAGACATCTATGACGCTTAATGCCCTCTAGAAACAGAGCTGTCATTGTGGCTCAAATCATGTGTCTGTTGACTAAAACAACAATATCTGTACAAATCATACACCAATCAGGTACAGCATCAAGACCACCTGTCTAATACTGTGTTGGTCCCCCTTATGTGGTCCAGAATGCTCTGAACCATTGGACCAGAGGACCTCTGTTACGACCCGGCCTCTAGGGGGCGCTGGGTGCAACAAAATAAAACCAGGTGTTATAAATGAGGTAAAACAATTTATTGCTTAGTGATGAAATTAACATAAAACAGGTGAAACACAAAGTAACAAGGTTGGTGGGTGTTGCTAAAATCAAAGAACTGAATAAAACCAAATGAAGGCTAAAAGAATTAAAGATTTTACTAAGACTAAATAACAAAACACAACTAAACTCCCAAACTGAACACAATAACAATACCACACCAAACAGAAAGTACAAACGGGTGCCCAGAGCACAACTAAACCAAACCTGTGCCTCTAAACACACATGACGAAACATAGCACGGGACATGAATCACCACACACAGTGGCTACTACACGCTAGCATTAGCATTTTGTTCACACAGCAAAATACTAATGTTCACTAAGCAAATGCAGTCGCTAAGTGAGGCCACAAAAAGTCTTCACTGAGACATGAACGAATGCCTCCTGCAGGTTAACGAGCTGAGACAAAAGGCACCAGGGCGAACAGTTCACACTAAATCCCTGCTGCCATGACTGAGGGTTTGTTGGAAGCTTTTAGGGTCTTCAGGTGCAGAGTGGCTACGGAGGATTGGCTGGAGGTGGAGGAACCAAGTGGTGGTCCAATCCAGCAGGTCCGGAGGCGGGGAGAACAGGTGCAGCAGAAGAGGTCTTCAACTTCTCTAATCGGCCGAGATGGCCTTCAGCTGGGCTCTGTCCACCACATTGAAATACAGCCCACTGACACCAGTGGCCGTAACACCTCTCAGGGTGTCCTATGGGGTCTGGAACCACTGGATCCTTTGGCTACTCTGGCTTGTGCAGTGGAGCCTCTGTCAATCCAACTGGTTCCACTGCATCCTGTTGATGCTTGATCAGAATGGGCTGTAGGAAGTCTGGAGGTCACATCAACATGTTGGACCATTGTCATGTTCCTCCACATGTTCCTGATTGGTTGGTGTTGTTGCCATGTGGTGGGGTGCATTTTCATCCAGTGACATTTGGGATTTCCATCAGCATGAGGGAGTGTGTTTGTTGTGGGACAATGTTTATTTGGGTGTCTAAGTCTGATCAAGGTTTTCCATCAGAACACCACATAGTACCAATATGATCAATGTTATTACCTTCACCTGTCAGTGGTCAGGATGTTGGGGCTGATTGGTGGATGTCAGAATAAACTAATTAAACAGATTCATTGCTTTATCCATCAACGTACCAGACTGGATTAATGAAATGGGATCTACATGGAAGACATTTCTAAGTGAAAACCTATTCTGCCCGTTCGTGCATCTGTAATTCCATCTCTCTTCAGAAAGTCGATCATTTTAATCTGGAGACAACAATTAAGTCTCGGAGCAGTAGCTGCCCTGCAAGTCCGCTCAGATCAGGTTTCACCTCCGTGTATCGTCAGTCCTGAACGAGGCAATCAATTATCGAGGCAGCTGTTAGATTAAGAAGACGATGAAATGCACCAGCCAGTGTTGTTTGATTTATTTTAATGGTCCGGTGTGGCTCACGTGCACACGCAGAAAAATATTGAGAACTGTGGGGTTTTTAGCCACTTAGAGGAGCAAGAATAAGTTCACACAATGTTGGAGTATCATCATCCTCAGACTGCACAAAGCAACAGCTCCTCTGGGTATCAATAGATAGATAGCACTGATTTATCTGATCTGAACTGTACATATTTAATCATTTTGACCAGCATGGATCAACAGGCCACATCCTGAGGGACAGTGAATGACACACACTGGACATGTCAACATGCTTTTATCATCTTCTGAAGTACATTTATTGTGCTGGCTGTAATTAATCGTCATTTATTCAGCGAATGTAAAGTCCTTAAGTCCCTTCCTCCTGACCTGCTGTATGGAGGGTGACCAGTCCTCCTTCCAGTCTTTGGAGAGGACAAACTTCCATGATGTGCTCCATGGTTTGCTCCTCTCCATAAGCACTCTGTGGTTTTGGGTTACTGCCCCATTTGCGAAGGCTGGCCAAGCAGGGGCCATGTCCAGTCCTGAAACCACTGAGCCTGGACCACCATCTCCTTGGGAGCTTGGTGCTAGGGACCTGTTGGTTGGGGAATGTTTGGACTCCCATTCTCCTTTCCAAGCCGACCGGATGGTGAAGTCAGCTGATGGGATGTTCTTCCAAACTGGTCGGCTAGATGGAAGTGGAGCAGTGGGTTGGCTGTAGATGTCTGCATGGATTGGTGGACCTGGAGAGTCTCTGATCTTTTGAAGCATCCTTCGAGTGTCTGCTGCTCGCCGGATGTGTGGAGGGGCAACGTTTGATAAGACAGGAAGCCAGGGGAGTGGTGTGAGCGGACGGTCCTGGTTATGGTTCTCATGGTTGCGTTGAGCTCGGTGTCCACATGGTGTGGGTGGGGTGACCTGGACCAGAGACAATATTCTGCTGTAGAGTATGCAAGGGCTAGTGCTGAGGTGCCCAGTGTGGAGGCTGCTGCCCCCCATTTTGCACCAGCAAGCTTGCCTTAGACTTAGACTTAGACTTAGACTTAGACAGACTTTATTCATCCACAAGGGAAATTTTGTTGTCACAGTAGCTCAGGACAGAGATAAAAGAGGAAAAGGACAGCACACGTAAGATATAAAATAAAGTAATAAAGTAATCAGTATAAAGATAAAAATAATAATAAAGATAAAAATAAAGATAAATGATAAAAATAAATAATAATAATAAAGATAAAAATAATAACAATAATAATTATAATATAATTATAATTATAATAATATAATAATAGTATAATATAATAATAATAATAATAACAATAACAATAATAATAATAATAATAATAATAATAATAATAATAATAATAACAATAATAAAATAGAACAGGTACTATCTACTACACATTACAAAAAAGTAAAATAAAATAAAAATAAGCAATCTGAAGTAATATTTAGAAATATGGAAATTTAGAAATTTACAATATATACAACATGTAACAAGTGATTTCTATAGTGCAGTGCCAGTTTACACAGTGGTGAAATAGATGTGAGTTATCTGTCACAGAGTGGGGAGTTATTGTACAGCTGTATGGAGAATGGTATGAATGTGTTCTTGTAGCGCTCACTGTGACATCGCAGCTGTAAGAGCCTATTGGAGAAGGAGCTCCTTTGCCCAACTACAGTCCGGTGGAGTGGGTGAGTAGGGTTGTCCATGATGGAGAGCAGTTTGTCCAGTGTCCTCCTGTCCCTCACTGTCACAAATGTCTCCAGCTGACAGCCAACCACCTGCCCAGCTTTGCGGATCAGTTTGTCCATCCGAGAGATGTCCCTTTTGGAGGTACTGCTGCCCCAGCAGGCCACAGCGAAGTACAGAGCACTGGAGACCACAGACTGGTAGAAGATCTCCAGCAGTTTACTGCACACATTAAAAGACCTGAGCTTCCTCAGGAAGTACAGTCTGCTCATGCCCTTCTTGTAAACAGCGTTGCAGTTGTCCCTCCAGTCCAGTCTGCTGTTCACATGGACTCCCAGATATTTGTAGCAGTCCACTATCTCCACTTCTGAGCCCTGGATGGTGATGGGCTCCACGGGTGTCCTCTTCCTCCTGAAGTCGATGACCAGCTCCTTGGTCTTGTCCACATTCAGGAGCAGATGGTTTGCCTGGGACCACTCCACAAAGTCTGCAATCAGTGTCCTGTACTCCAGCTCCCGTCCATCCCTGATACACCCCACCACCGCAGAGTCATCAGAGAACTTCTGCAGGTGGCAGGACCCGGAGCTGTACTGAAAATCAGAGGTGTACAGAGTGAACAGGAAAGGAGACAGGACAGTGCCCTGGGGAGCTCCTACATTGCTGACCACAGTATCAGACAGGGTGTCCCCCAGCCGCACGTGCTGAGGCCTGCCAGACAGGTAGTCAGCAATCCAGGAGACTGTGGAGGAGCTGACACCCATCCTGAGCAGCTTGCCACTCATCAAAACGGGCTGAATAGTATTAAAGGCACTCGAGAAATCAAAAAACATGATTCTCACCGAGCCTTTAACATTATCCAGATGTGAGTGAGCACGCTGCAGAAGATAGATGACAGCATCATCCACACTAAGTTGAGCCTGATATGCAAACTGTAAAGGGTCCAGGGCAGATGACACGAGGGGTCTCAGCTGAGCCAGGATGAGTCTCTCAAACACTTTCATCACATGGGATGTCAGTGCAACCGGTCTGAAGTCATTGAGACCAGATGGGACGGGCCTCTTTGGTACCGGTACTATACAGGAGGTCTTCCACAGCACCGGTATCTTCTCCAGCTTCAGACTCAGGTTGAAGATGAGGTGCAGGACTCCAGTCAGCTGAGCAGCACAAGTCTTCAGGACCCGTGGGTTGACTCGGTCCGGTCCAGGAGACTTGTTTTGACGGACCTTTTCCAGCTGCTTCCTCACCTGGCCAGCTGTCAAAGTCAGAGGGCCAGTTTCCTCCGTGGGGGCAGGTAGGGGGGCAGAGGTGTTGAGCTGGGACAGGGGGGCTGAAGGTGTGGGTTGTTGATTGTCCGTCTGAGTGCTCTGTGGGGAGGTGAGTGTAGTCGGTCCAGGAGGTGTGAATACAGGAGGGGAGGAGGAGGGGGGAACAGGAGGTGAGAGGCTAAATCTGTTGAAATGCAGATTGAGTTGTTCAGCCATGTCCTCTCCACCATCCTGTTGTTTGGCTTTGGTGTTAAAGCCAGTGATGGACTTAACACCCCTCCAAACCTCCCTGGTATTGTTCTGTTGGAGCTTAGCCTCCAGCTTTCTGGCATAAGTGTCTCTACACTCCTTTAGCTTGATCTTGATCTGCCACTGTATCTTTTTTAACAAGTCCTTATCACGAGATGCAAAGGCCTGCTTCTTCTGATTAAGGAGGCCTTTCAACTGACTGGTGATCCAGGGCTTGTTGTTAGGATAACAGCTGACAGTCTGAGTGGGTACAGTTACATCCTCACAGAAGTTGATGTAGTCTGTGATGCAGTCCGTTAAACTGTTGATGTCCTCCCCATGGTCCTGACAGAGCACGTCCCAGTCTGTAGTGCCAAAGCAGTCCTGCAGCGCCTCAGTGGCCCCCTGGCTCCACTTCCTTACAGTTCTAGTGGAAACAGGAAGCCTCTTCACAACAGGGACATACTCCGGTGACATCCAGATGAGGTTATGATCCGATCGGCCAAGGGGGGGCAGAGCAGTGGAGCTGTATGCGTCCTTGGAATTAGCATAAAGCAAGTCTAGAGTTCTACTGTCCCGGGTGGCACATTCCACAAACTGATGGAAAGTGGGCAAGACAGAAACCAGAGAGACATGATTAAAATCCCCAGAAATAAGGATAAGGGCCTCCGGATGTTTAGCGTGCAGTCCGGCTACAGTGGAGAGTACAGTGTCACACGCAGCAGCCTCGTCCGCTGAGGGCGGGATGTAAACTCCAATAAACTGCACAGAAGTGAATTCCCTCGGTAAATAATATGGACGTAATCCCACAGCCAAAAGCTCAATGTCCGGTGAGCAGACACGCTCCTTCACGGTAATATGCCCAGGGTTGCACCACCGCTCATTCACAAAAATAGCAATCCCACCGCCTTTCTTCTTACCGCTCAGGTGCGTGTCTCTGTCCACACGTAGAGTTTTGAAGCCGGGTACAGATGCGCTGTGATCAGGAAAGTCCGCGTGGAGCCATGTCTCCGTGAAGCACATGATGCTACTGACAGCAAACTCCTTCTGAGTCCGGACAAGCGCATGAAGTTCGTCCATCTTATTTCCCAAAGACCTCACATTCCCCATAAGCACAGCTGGAACTGCAGGCTTGAACTTCCTCCTCTGCTCCTTCACTTTTGCTCCAGCACGACATCCTCGGCGCTTCTTCCTCAGCAGTTCCTTGATCCTTGATCGATCATCATCAACACACACTACAGCTGCATTAAACAAATAAGCAAAGAGTTTAAACTAAAACGTGATGGTTGCCTGATGATGAGAAAACATTCCATACTTGTAAGACTATCGTTCATCTTTGCTAGAAATTACATCTTTGTGACTCCTCCGACTCAAAGGTGATGCAAAAACCAACAAATTTCTTTGTACTTCTGCACAATGACAACAAAGTCTCATTATCTTACCTTTATCTTGAAAGACATGCCAACAAGCCAGAGTGTTGTTTTCCTTCTCTTTCCTCTCTTTTAGCTCTGCTTTTGGTCTCCACCGGTAAAACATCTGCATCTGTTCTATTTAAAGTTGAGTTTGAACCTGATTTGATTTGCTGTAACACAAGGCTCTTTCTTATGTGGAGCATTTTAACAGCGTGGCCTTTAATTAAATAATTAAGTGAAGGATCCTGGGTGTGTCTGCCTCCTTCTGTCACGCACACTTTAAAAAAAAACCACTCTGAAAAAGCCAATTATAAACGCGGCTACTCGTTCACGTTGCAGAGAAATCCACCTGGGAAATCAGGATTCCCTAATCCCCCGCTCTGATTATCGTAACCAGGTTTCTCGTTTACGCGACACGAACCAGCTTACCGGAGGAGCCGGCCTGTGATCTGGTTAGCTCAGGGCATTTGTATGCAGCCGGTGTTATCCTGACCCATAGATCTGTTTTAAATACGTGTCAAGCTGGAGCAAAGCACATTTCTATTCAGACACCAGGTAAGTGAGAGAGAGAGAGAGAGAGAGAGAGAGTCGCTGGGCATCAAAGATTCTCATCTCACGAAAAACTCCAGAGATCAATCAGGAGGCTTTCGGTCAATGCAGCGCGGCAATTATCCACAATGGCGGAAGTGCCCTTTAACGGATCGGGATGCTAATTCGTTTTGACTGCAGCAAATGGACGGGTGGGACTGATTATCTCCGTGCAAGCAGCTGCCCTTCCTCAACACACACACACATAAATACACAAATTCCACATCGCTGATACACACACACACACACACACACACACACACATGTGCACACCCCTTGTCTGAAAGCATTAGTATCTGAATGGATTGATCGGCATGCTGGAGCACATCTGAGCGCTCCCTCTGATGAAACAGGGAGGATCACTTTGGGAAAAGCTGCTGTTCAATGAATGAGAATATTGATTAGAGCGAAGCCAGATTCAGGCTCGGAGCCAATTCCTGACGCCGCTTCACCTTCCACACATTTAAAATGTCAGGCACGCTACCAGGAAGTTAGTGTTTAAGGGCCGGTAAAAGGCAGGGGGTGAAACCACATTTTCATTTTTTGCTGCCACAGCTGCCGTCAAAATCCCAGCTAGAGTCGGTCTCAATCTGGCGGTCAGTGACGGCGTCAGCTGGGTTCAAAAGCTCCATAGTTATCGATTTGGCTGCCAGACTTGTGCCCGAGCCACCGCAGCTGTGATCTAAACACATCATCACAATACAGCCCAGTCTACAGCTGTGGATCAGAGGGAACACATTTTGAAGAAAGTTTGGTCAGAAAATAAATTCCCTTTCAGCTTGGGTCCGTGTATGTCCGGGCATTTGTTTTCTTATTTTGAGATTTCAAAATAAAAATGAAAAATAAACCGTTTCCCGTTTTTTTAAGTGATAATACAAAATGAAAAACAGAAAACGGGCCCTAATTCATTATCCATTATCTGTTATCCCATTTAATTAGATGTGTTTGTAAATGGAAATTAAAATTAAAATACACCCGTGGAAAACTTATTTCTCTACTTCCTGTTGGTTTTGGCTCCGTGACCCGTCTGACTTCTGATGAGGAAGGATCTGGTATCTAAAGCTCCAGTGTTAGCTCACTGTTAGCAGACCTTGCTGTGTGCCGTGGCCTGATGAAGACCCACTGTGGGGTCCAAACGTTGCTTGGCTCACATTGTTCACTATTTCACAGTGGACTTTTCACCAGCGTGGGGTTTATTTGTCCCTTTGGTGCCGCTAGCTCTGCCACTAGCGCTAAATCGCTAGCGTTCGGCTGTTTTTCAGGACGTTTTGGGGATGTTTGGAGGTTTTCTGTTACTTAAGCTAGTGAAAAGTCCACTGTGAAATCGCTGCTTTGCTTTCTGGCAAAGTCATCTGAGGCGTTGCTGCTTTGGTCAACATGTGACATGTTGGGGTGGCCTTTTATTGTCCCCAGTATAAGGAGTGTCTGAGTACTGCTCATTGTGTTGGAGCAGCGTCTGGATATGCCACACCCATGGACTGAATGGAATTAATGCATCACTGAGGCAGTGGTGGACTCAAATTTGGGACACTAATGAAGAGAAATATCCATTTAGTACAAGTACCAGACAGTATACGCTCACTTTGGGTGGTGCACTTCATGTGGCATCAATATTTCACATGGGGCCTTTATATTTTTGTTCAGTGTAGCCATATTTTCTATCTGATATGTACAAACAGAACCATTGTTAAGTGAAGCAGTAGCAGCAGGAGAACCCTGACCTGATGTCTCCTTCTTAAAGTTTGAACTCAGAGAGCAGCTTTAGTGCAGCTGGTTTAATTACTGTAGGCTAGGAGCAGCAGACGTTCATCAGCATTGGTTTGTCCTGATAACTCTCTGCTTGACGGTGTTTCAAAATTTACAGAGGATCAAATTCATCACTCAGACGTCGCGTACAGCCCCAACTGTCCTCCCTCCACTCTGGGAGCTTTAGAGTCGCATCAAGACGCCAAAGCGGCGGTGATTTATAGGCTCACGGCAAATGGAAGGGTGAAGCTGCTCCGTGTCGATCAGACCATTAAAAGTCAAATGAGAAAGACTCCTTCTCCTCACGGGACGAGACACGCCGGTGAAGGAGAGGGCTGCTGCGTTTGATTTACGGTCCCGTGACGCTCGCTGGCGGTCACCTCCAAGGATGCTGACCGACCTCTTCACGGCTGAGAATTATTTGTTGTACAGAATCTTTATTTAGAATATTGTTTATGTGCTTAGATGTGTAAATTCATCATTTCATGTCAGTGAAAACAATACAACAAACATTTCCATTTAACAACTAGCAATAAATAATCAAATAAGTGCATAAATCTAAAACAATGCTATAAATAAAACAATAAGATCAAACAGGTCCAGATCAAACACTCCACCGTGGGGCTGTTCGGACATGGAGGTTGGAGGGTGTTCCAAAGTCTGGGGCCGACCACAGAGAAAGCCCCGTCCCCCCTGGTTTGAAGTCTCGCCCTCGGACCTCAATTCGAGCGCTGGAATATAGATTTGGATGAGGTCGTTGATGTACTTTGGGGCCGGTCCATTCAAAGCTTTAAAAACAAACAATAAAACCTTAAAATCAATACGGACATTAACAGGGAGACGGTGCAGAGACGTGAGGATTGGGGTGATGTGTTCCCGCTGTTAAAAGTCGTGCCTCGGCGTTCTGGACTAACTGCAGACATTAGAGGTCTTTGTGGTTGATACCTGAGTAAAGAGCGTTGCAGTTGTCCATTTCTGTTTCACTGATTAACTAGAAAAGCCCTCAGAGAGCTCATATCTCCACCAAGGAGCTTCAGTCCACCCCCAACACAATCTCCCACTTCACATATTTTCTATGGAACGTTACAGATACTAATGTAATTACAGACAGTTCAAATGTCCTACCAACAATGCAGCCTTCACCCCATCCGACCTAATGAACAGGCGCGGCCTCTAGCGCGGCAGCTCCTAACAACCTCCCAGCTTCTTAGACAACCGGAGATAAGAATGCCGGCCCAACCGTGCGTATGTCGCTCAGGAAGGAAAGAGAACTCCGTCACTGTCGCTGTCTGTCGCGTGGAGACCCAAAATGTCATGTGGTCAGAGGGGGTTACCCCAAAAACAAGAGCGCCCTCTGGTGGCTTTTAGAGTAAACTGCATTTAATTGTCCACCTGGTTACACTTATATTAAAAACATCCTGGATCCAGACGGTGATCCGGATCAGTCCCAGAATGTCAACATTTGTTCCTTGACCCATTTCACACATTTCCTGAAAATTTCATCCAAATCCATCCATGAGTTTTCCAGTTATTTAGAGCACAAGGTACACAGGGATTTGTTTTCTTGGACGGGGCTGGTCTCATGTGGGGCCGAACCGAAGTGAAATGAATGGATGTGTGGACAGCGGGACGTTCGGTGACATCAGCAGAGAGGCGAAAACATCCTGCAGCCTGCTGGTCTGCAGCTCTGGGGACGGGGAGCGACCAGCTGCCACTGGCACCGGCCGAACGCTCCGACTCTGGGCTCACGCTGCGAACGTATGTCGGGACAGACGAAGATGAAGCAGTCACGGGAGAAAACACCGGCGGACGTTGCTGCTGTCAGCTGATGTCTGTTTTAGGCTCAGGCAGCGTTCAACACAACAGAGTCTCCTGAAGCAGGGCAGGGAGCATATTTGGGATATTCATGACTTTGAAATGACGGAGAAATGGAAGGACAGAAGGAAACAATGACATTTATCTCTTGTTGAAAGTAAAATCTTTGTTTTTGGCTTTTCTGCGTCGGTCTGTTGGGTGTGTGTACATGTCTATTACCATCTAATACAAACCATCCACAGCTTAGAGTCTGTTAACCTGCTGAACTATGGAGGGTTTTGGAGTTCAGACTGCAAAACTAAATCAAATAAGTGTATATCTCACATCTTTAACCTACCAAAACATGTGAATATCCACCTCAGAGAATCTCACTACATTATAACAACCATCACAAGATGCAAAACATTTACAAAGAGACCAGTTTTATTATTAAAAACACTGTATTTTACATAAAAACAATATCTTACAGCACTGGGAGATGTATGTTCATCTGCATATAAAAGCAGTGAATGAAGTCAGGTGTTTTAAAGGGAAAGCTGGAACAGCTGCACCACCTGCTGGCCGCTTTAGGAGCTGCAGCCACAATGCAAAGCAGCACCAGCAGGGTTTGTGTTCTTTCTCGTAGAGGCTTTCTCAAACCTCGACTGATCCACCTCAGGAGTCGTTGGGAAGGCCGAACAGCTTGACGGTACCCGCCTCCCGGTTGTTGTCGTACTTCCCTTCCTTGTCGTCGCAGGCGTACGCCAGCAGCGGCCTCTTCGGGTGCCAGGCCACGGTAAAGGTCGGGGAGTCACACTGGACCTCCCACAGCTTCTCTCCTGCAGTGCGAGGAAATGGGAGAACGAGTCAAACGCTTTACTCAACCTGGAAATCGAACGGATGCAGCACCTTTGGAAGGGCAGCCACTGATCCACGCCTCATTTTGGACAAAGCTTGTCTGTTTGACGGCCACTTCTTCACACTACAGGCCTTAATGCTCAGTTCAGATCTGATCTAACTGCATTGACGGTTCAAGTTCATCTGTCCACCTAAACTAAGAACACAGCTGAGGTCCTCGACTGCTACATGACGGCTGCAGCTGCTGTTTGTTATCGCTTATAACTCCAACAACTGAAGACTTGTTTGGTCTATAAAATGTCAGAAATGATCAAACATGATGATTTTTTCTAAAGATGTTCAGCTCACTGTCCCAGAGGAGCAAAGAAACACAACAAAAATTCACATACAAGAAGCTAAAATGAGAGAATTCACACTCATTTTTTCTTAAAAACTTCCTCAAACCAACTACTCAACTATTAAATGATCTGGCGGTTAATTTAGTAGCTGACAACTATTTGATTTACGGCTGCAAATCAATGCCTGACGTGCACAGAGATGCTCAACACGGCAACGCAACTTGGGAACATCAATTTTAACAACAGTTTCATCGCAAACACATCAAGCGATTTCCTGCTCAGTGAGGGACAGATGCTGCAGGTGAGACTCCTGTCTGTGTTTGCAGGGTTTCACAGATGGATCTTAATGCAACATGCAACATAAATATAATACCGCATTTGCATATTTCAACACAGCATTTAAGAGAATATACAAACACTTAAAGCATCGCCTTCTTTCTGTTCACGTCCAACAAATCTGAACCTTCCTCGTCTCTCTGTCGCTGTTCTCCAAGTTTGTTTGTACAGTGGACGACTGCGAGGTGCCGACAGCAGCCAGAGGTTTGATTTGAATTGCGTGTGGGTCCAGATCTGACATGAAAAGAGTCCTGTCTGGTTTTTCTTCACACGTAACTTTAAAGGTTTTTCTAGAAATGACAGGGAGCAAGAGAATCCTGTGGAATCTGTGGCTGAATCCTTTTGAAAACAGACGTCTCCCAGAGATGTTGAACCTCACTGGCACGAAATAAACATGTCAGTATTGAAGAAACATGCAGCAGATTATCGCACTGACCTGTTTCCACCTCAGCGATGTCGATGAAGTGATCCTCGGAGGCGGAGGCCAACATTTTCCCGTCGTGACTGAAGCTCAGCGTCCTCACCGGCCAGTCCAGTCTGCAGCGGCAAAAGAAACCCAAGATTCAGTAAAGAAAACACTCAGAAGCCATTTCTTTAAGAAGACATGAGTTTCAGGTGTCATTTCCATTAAATGTCGGACACACATCCCCGCAGACTGACCTGGAGAAGCAGCGGACACACACCAGCTCCTCCACGTCCCACAGGCTGACCAAGGCGTCGGCACTCCCCGTGGCGAAGTACTTCCCCGTGGGGTCGAACTTGATGCAGATGCAGTTGGATGGGTGAGCGTTGATGGACTGGATGGGCTTCAGCTCCGGATAGCTGCAAGCAAACATCCCGTTTATCTCGGCTCCGAATCACCACAGACTTTAATACCAGCAGACTTAATATAATCCTGCTAATCTAACAGGATACTTGGAGGTAATTCTGCTGCGTTAATTATAAAAACAAGCCAGATACAGGTTAAGAGGAAAGTGAGACAGCATCAGGGAAAGCTCCATTTAACTGGGCAGAATAAAGAGTTTCCTGTTTTTCTGGCTTCATGCTGGATCTGTGGTCCTGGTGCTCCATAAATCAAACGACTTCTCAGTATATAAATCGGTAATTTCTCACATAAACAGGCTGGAACGGAGCAGCAGGGAGTCTCACTGGTTTTGTCCGCTGCAGGAGATATAATTTAGGTTGAAACTAGCATCTGGGGCCCCATAAATAAACCGCAGGCTGTGAGTTTACAGCCAGTAAAACTTCCATAGAAGCTCTTATAACTACTGCTGATCACATGTATGCCATTTATTATTTAACATGACAATAATACAAAGAGTCGTCATTTGTATACACTTTTGAAAGAACAGCTCATTTAACTGGGTGGGGTCTCCTCATGCTGGGTCACTAATGAAAACCCCCTGCTGGCTTTGTCCTCTGACCATTCAGGAAAGGTTATCTAAAAAAGATGGATGTGTCCTCTGAGCTGACAGGAAGAGAGAACTGTAGCTGTACTTTGTGCACGTCTAGAGCTGAAAATGCACTTCTGGTTTTAGTGGGTATTTACATCCATCCATCATCTATACACCGCTTAACACTCTGTGGGGTCGTGGGGGGACTGGAGTCTATCCCAGCCAACTCAGGTGAAGGCAGGGGACACCCTGGACAGGTCTCCAGCCTATCACAGGGCTACACATAGAGACAGAAAACCAAGCACACTCTCATTCACACCTACGGACAATTTAGAATCATCAGTTAACCTCAGCATGTTTTTGGACTGTGGGAGGAAGCTGGAGAACCTGGTGAGAACATGCAAACTCCAAACAGAAAGATCCCAGGCGTCCTAACCGGGACGCGAACTGGGGATCTTCTAGCTGTGAGGCAACGGTGCTAACCACCGCGCCACTGTGCAGCCCTTGACCAGTTATCAACTTACGATTTTCACTTTTTAAAAAATAAATTATAAAAACTAAAAGTGTTTTCTCAGCTGTAATGAAAAAAAACACCATAAATCGTGACTCCAGAACCGAGGTACAAACAGAACCACGGCAGCACTAAAACAAAAACAGACAGCATTAAAACTCTGTGGGACGGCCTGGTTCCGACCCTCAGTTTCAATGTTTCGCTCCGTTTGATCCCACCTCAGAATGTTGATGCAGCCGTTGCCGTTTGTGAGGAAGAACATGTCGTTGTCGTTGTTCCAGGAGATCTCGTTCACCTCGAACTTGAACTGCTCCTCCGCCTTGGAGCGGTGCGTCTTGGCGTCGATGAAAGTCACCACGTCGTCCTTGTTGCCCACGGCGATGGTCTGACCGTCGGGGCTCCAGCAGATGTTGATGTTCTCACCTAAAAAACACACAGCATGAGCCCTTTAACAGTCTGACTCACAAGGACGGTGGTTTGACTGGGAGTCTGGGTTTCAACACGGAAAACAGTAATAAAATGTTTCCACCAGCATGAAAAAGCCCAGTGAATTATTCACACGACAGAATAAAAGCTTCCTGTGTTTTCGCTTTAACTCATCGTGCTGAAAATCACAGTTTGGGGACTCTATAGATTAAATGAGTTCTGCAGCATATAAATCAGTAACATCTCATGAGCAGAGTGAAGCAGAGAAGCAGGAAGTCTCATGGATTCTGTCGGCTGTAACTCAGGTTGAAAACTAGCATCTTGGGCCCCACAAACAAACTTCTGGCAGTAAGTTTGTAGCCATGAAACTTCCACAAAAGTAACACAAAAGTAATAGTCACTGGATGGATCACACTCCAACACCCAAACTCTACCTTTGGTGATGACAGTGGCGATGCATTTGGTGGTGCGGACGTCCCAAATGCGAATGGTCTTGTCTCCAGATGCTGTGACGAACAGATCCGGGTTGGTCGGATGCCAGCAGAGCTGATCGACGCTGTCGCCGTGACCTCTGTAGTTGTTCTCTTTCACCTGCGGGCAGAGACCAGATGCTGTATGACCCCTGAGTATATCAACAAGTGAGAAAGTAATCAATATACATTAATACTTTCTTTAAAAAAAACTACACTGAGCCGCTGTTTAGCTCACGGAGTTAAGGCGATACCACATGGTCTCAGTCCCTCTGCAGCAGTCATGAGTTCGAGTCTGGCTCAAGACAAACAAACAAACCTTTATAGCTTTAAAGGTTTATTCCACCCCCTCCTTTCTAATTTACATACTATGGTTTTCTAGGATTATTACACCAATAATACTACTTTCCATCCAAGTGCTTACAGTTTTAAACATCTGTTCCACCCAAAGAGCGCTTCCTAACTAACAAGTTAAGGGTTCAAAAGGTTTACTTCTGGCAAAATACTGTTTTCTGCACAAGTATATGTAGCTAAAAGGTTTATTCCAGTCAAATAGTACTTTCTAATTCACAAGCTTTAAAGGTTTATTCTTCTTTCGATCCATGTACTTACAGTTTCAAAGGTTTGTTTCACTAAGATAGTACAGAAAAAAACTGTCATACATCTCTTTGGTACAACATCAACACATTCAGTTAATTATGAATAGTTTTGCACTTTTAAAATCCTGTGCAATGCCGATTCTTCTACATACACTAGGATATATGATGTTTCATACAATCTGTGCAATAATAATACTCAATCAGTACTTCTATTCATTAAAAAATCTATACAATACCACCCATATGTGCCTCAATGTTAGTTTTAAAACTAGTTTTTATGGATATTTTGGCTTATTTTTATACTACATCCTTGCTGCTTTAATAATGCCAATTTCCCCACTGTGGGATAACTAATATTTTTGCTAGTGTCTGTGGGCTAGCTACAAAAGCTAGCTCCTCTTTGTAATGGTAATCTTGTTGTATGGCCCCAAAAATGATAGCTAACTAAACTTGGGTCCTAGAAATGCGCTACAACTAAAAAAAAACAGTCCCTAGACGAACATGGCATCCTTCCATTCATTCCCTGGACCGAGGCTAACGCTAGCAGCTAGCACCGCCGCTCACCAGACGGTCCTTCTCGAGGACAAACACGCTGGCTGTCTTGTCAAAAGAACCGGAGGCGAGTCTCCGGCCGTCGCAGCTCCACGCCACCGAGTGGACTTTGGCTGTGTGAGCCGGGAATTCCCGACTTTTGTTGTTATTCCTGAAGCTCTCCTGCATCTCTTGATAGTACTGCGACGCCATCTTGGATCGGTACGTAATATCTCCGCGCCGCCGGGCCCGGGTGACGTATGAGCGCGCGGCCGCCACCTGGTGGTTCGGAGTGTAAACAAACCAAACCTGCTAGTTTAGGTCTGTTTGTTTTGGTGATTATTTATTTATTTAGTAAATTATATTCACTGCCTTTTGTCCATTTTGATGACATTTAATTTTTTTTCCTAATCATTGTTCTTTTTTTGTTTTACATATGTTGAGTTCTTGCTTTAACACACAATCTATCACTCCTGGTGCCATTTTATAGTATTTATTTTCATATTTTCAGTGATTCTGTGCACTGAAATCTATGACCAGGAACTGTAGACTGCATTTAATTACATGTTGTGTCTTATTATATGTTTTATATGTCTTTTTCCAGGCCAATGACGCCCCTTTTTGTGTTTTATAGTGTTTTTTTCCTCTTTTTTTCTTATTGTAACGTGTATTATTGGTGCACATTGGGAGCAGCTCCTTAAATCTCATTGTACTTTGTATAAAGACAATAAAGGATTTCTATTTCTAGGATGTTGTCAGTCCAAAAATATGTGCATGTCCATGGTTTTGCACTTTTATTTTACATTAAGTAAAAAATTTACTGTTTTATTACCTTATTAATAGCATTTTTTGCAGACACACATTTATTTATGTATACGTCGCAATCAAGCTTGTGTATGGCAGGAAGTTTAAGAAAACCAAAGCACACTGCACCAAGCTGCAGGCAGTTAGTGACTATATGTCTGCTGAAGAAAGCAGAATTTTAATCCAAGGAGCCCAAAGATTGAGGAGATCAAGTGTCGGTGCTGTTTTCATTACCTGTGCTGCCCTCAAGTGGCCAAATCAGGTTTTAAAATCGGTTATTCCCACCTGAGGCTAAATGCTGCTTTCTTCCACAAATAAAGACACACACCAGAACACCTGCTTCAGTTTGAATTGCAGTTTATTTCAAGTGAGGCTAAAATGAAAATACATGTTTTTAAAAAACTTGCAACACTCCATTTATATCCCAAACACACACAAACTCCGTCAGATACAGTAATTCCCTTTATTAAGTAGCCACTTGGTTAACAACGTGGACCCAAACACTGCTGCAGGCCGACTCTGCTGCCGTCTGGAGGCCCGTGCAAGGCCTCGATATGCATAACGCTCAGGCCCGTGGCAGCTTTTAATGTTCGCCATGCAGCCGTCCTCCTATGTGACCTGGTCCTTTTGCATTAGAATAAAATACACACAATGAACAAAATGCACTTTTAAATGTGGCTCTGTGTTTTAAGAAACGATGAAAAGGTGTGAAAGCCTAATACAAATGCACCTTATGTAATTGCATACTCTTCAAAATTGTTTTCAGTGTTGCATCACATGTCAGGAAAGCTATATATAGACAGCAGGCCCTACAAAATAAAAGGAAACAAAAAGCCAAGGAATGCACGGTGAGCTGTGACGGTGACAAACGACGGCGTGCACACGGGTTCTCAGTGCTGATTCAGAGGAGGAAGACATCTCCGGTGGAGGGACGACGAGGACGGGATCTCACGACGCCACAAAATGCAGTTCTGGGTTGAGAGGCAGGCGATTGTGGAGAGGTAGAGAAAGTAGACGAGCACCTCATTCCTCCGAAGCACTTCTGACCCGTCGCTCGTCTGACAAGCAAAAGAAAAATGGCTGTTTTTTTCTCATCGAGGCCCCTGAAGCGGGTGAAGCTCTGTCCCCCGTGGACCCTGAGAAGGTTTTAGATGTGCTACCGTCGGCGTTTCCTCAAACCCTGCAGATTTGATTCCCACCTCACGAGCTTTCCAACTGATAGTCGACACGCTGGAACCTGGACCGCAGGAAGAGACGTCGATTTTTGAATTCCTGCGTTTCATATCAGCCTCCCTCTACTGGGCTGCACCTTACAGAGGAGGTGCAGACGTTAAATACCGGGACGTTGTAGTCAGGGCTGCACAATTAAAGCATCGTTCAGCTGTTTTTCTTTGATGGCGCCACAAAAAAATGCACTTTTCTCAGCTCAAATCAGCAGCAGGGCTTTTCTGATGATGCTAAAGGAGGCTTGGTTCGAAATGAAACCATGACAAACTGCTTCATTCCTCTGAATACAGCAGCACAACTCTTTAATTAAAGCTGCTGCATGCAACCGAAGTAAAATGCTTTTGCCGCGCGGCTTTACGTGGATTAATTGTGCAGCCCTCACTGGGAAAGAAGAGGAGGAGGAGCTGGATTCTAAAACAGTACAGTGCATTCCTTCTGATGGCGCAAAGCGAGCAGGCCCTTTTGCGCATCGAATAGAAAAAGAGAACATCGACCTAAAGCTGTGCGGCGCGTCGTCAAAGTGTCCGAAGAAAAACCGAGGTTCTGTGCAAGAAGAGAAAGTGCATCCACCCTCGTTACGGTTCAGTCGGTCTGTCCTCCCGGAGCCACGGGTTCGTGTTCGGAAACCTTCGGAGGAAAATCAGCCGTTGTAGAAACCCCAGCTGGGAGAGTACCGTCGCTGTGGTCGGTGCTTCTTTATTCTTTTGTTGTTTTTACCGGAGAGGCTGCAAAAATATCACTTTACCTTATTAACAAGTCGAAGCGTTTCCACCTTAAATACACAGATTCAAGACCTCCAGGGTTTTATACGTAACAAACCCAAGGAACCAATAATCCTGTCAGCTTGCAAATATTTAGTAGGATAAGAGTTCGACGTACCAGATGTACACCAATCAGGCTTAACATCATGACCACCTGCCTAATACTGTGTCGGTCCCCCTTATGTGGTCCAGAAAGCTGTGAACCATTGGACCAGAGGACCTCTCAGGGGGTCCTATGGGGTCGGGAACCAGGATGTTGGCACTGGATCCTTTGGGTGCGCTGGTACCCCTTTTCCACCAAGAAGAACCAGGTCCTAGTTCTGGTTCTTAGTTGGTTCTAATCTGGTTCCTCCTAAGAACCTGTTTGCTTTGAGTCCAGTTGGAGCCATTGGGTCACCATAAAACCACTACGCTAGCATCCATTACATAGCAGTTAAACAAACGCAGTAAGTTGATGATAATATCTATGTTTATCTCTATAGATGGTCTTAAGGCTGATTGTGAGGCGGAGGTCCTCCTGTTGCCTGGACACATCCGTGATCACGCTACTGGTGGGACACAACTGTAGCGGATTTCAGGTCAACAGTTTGTGCTAAACTTCCGTGTGTCCCGGGAGTCATTCCAATACATGTGTGATGGGACCAGGGACGTCCTGGAGAACAAGGACACTAATTAGCGCTTGTGTGTCCCTTTCCACCGTTGATGGTTGGTCACCATAACCCCGCCCCCAGCCCCTGACGTACTCGGTGCTTAGCTCTGGACCAGCAAAGAGTTGGTGCTTGCTGAGCTCCAGTTTATAGAACCTGGAGTCGGTGCTTAGGAGGTGGAAACACAAAGAAGTGGAGCTAAGTCAGGCTCTGGCTCCGAACTAGACCTGGAACCAGCTTGGTGGAGAATAGGCTTGGCTGTCAGTCCAACTGGTTCCACTGCATCCTGTTGATGCTTGATCAGAATGGGCTGTAGGAAGTCTGGAGGTCACATCAACATGTTGGACCATTGTCATGTTCCTCCACATGTTCCTGATTGGTTGGTGTTGTTTCCATGTGGTGGGGTGCATTTTCATCCAGTGACATTTGGGATTTCCATCAAGTCTGATCAACTCCGATGTTAAAATCCAAGGTTTTCCATCAGAACACCACATAGAACCAATATGATCAATGCTGTTCACTTCACCTGTCAGTGGTCAGGATGTTGGGGCTGATCGGTGTAGATGAAGTGTTTTTATTCGCTTTTCCACTGTTCTGATGTCGTCTGTTACTAATTATTGAACTTTTCTGGTTCTTCTTCTTTGGGAAATCATTGCTTATTAATGCGTCTACATCTGACGGATGCATTCTTCTAATGGAAAGCTTCACCCATTGGCCAAATCTGGAAATCAGTTATTCTGAACACTGAACATGCAGTTATGCTTTTTATCCACAGAGTTGTAATTTTAATTCTACCAGTAAATTCGTGTCCATCCGTTTTAACCTCCAGCTGCTTGTGACAGATGCAGTGATGGTTTCTACAACGGCTGAACCTGTTCGCACCTTCCGAACACCTGAACCCGTGTTTCAGGAAAGCCGTCCTGTAAATGTCCTTTAACTACTACGACGCTGTGAGCAGGTTAGTTCTTCAAACAGTTAAGAGTAAATCTGAGAAACATAAACACAAAGTCAACTTCTTCATTCTGGTCCTGATCCAGTGAGCAAAAAGGCAAAGGTGTCAGCGCTCCCTCCCACACCACCTGATCTGATCCCTCCCAGGTCACTCAACGCACTGATCAGGTCATGAAAGCCAAAGCCGGCGTCCTCAGAGTCCATCCTAGCACTCAGCGTCCGTGATGTCGGCACAGACGGCAGCGAGCGCCTCCTTGCTGGGCTCTGCGTGGCCGTTGGATTTGATCTGATCCTCCTCGCCGACGCTGTGGAGCAGAGACAGAACGTTTAATCAGTTATTCAGACGGCCAGTTAGACTTTTAGATGGTTTCAGAACAGGGAACTGGGTGTTTTCACCCTCAGAAGTACAAAATTTAAAAGAAGGGTGGCATTGGGTGTATTCAGTAAATGGAAATGTCCATGTTTCCTACTTAAATCTAGTCTTTTATCAACGTTTGAGGTGTTGGCGAGCAAAACAGTGATGTGGACTGTGGTGAGTACGTGTGCAAAGTGACAGGTTCATGTCGAAATTTAAAAACATACATGTATACTGGAGCCGTTTGATCATTTGGATCTGCAGGAAACATGTTCTCTCCAAAGTCCACGGCTGTGCTCGATGTTCTCTTTCATTTGTCTTTGTTTAGACACATGAAAACGTATCATGGCTTTATAAACTTTACACATTTTAATCTGAAATAGCCGCTCAGAAGTCATATTTGTAGGAACATACTGCATCATATTTCAACTTAATGTCTTTATAACCAGCGCCATGCTAGCTGACCTGCAGTGGCAATTAACATGACAGACCTTCCACACACCTCAGAGACTGGATGTCTTTGGGTTTTGGAGTGCAGGTCGGACAAAACAACATTTAAACACGCTGCTATTTTACGGCCGTTCAGTTCATAGTTGGGTCTTTCTATGTCAACTCAGCGAAGGTGGACCATCTCAGAACCTCTTGAATCTTTCTAGGAATGATGTCTGGCATCTGAAACTGACATCTGCCCATTTTAAAGCTGTAATTCCAACATTTTCATCATTTTTCACCCAATGAAAATGTTCAATAAATCTCTCGTCAGTTGGAAATTGAAGGAGATGCCACTTTCAGACGTACATATCTCTTTAAGTAAACGTCCTGGAGTCTTCATGTTTCCAGGAGATGTTCAGAAGTTTGTGGTAAATGGAGAGAACGCAGCAGATTCTAGAAATCAAGACTCAAGTTTGTACGTAAGACCTGTGAAAATCAGGATTTGTTCAAAAATCGCAAATACAGTGGATTTTCAAAGAATGAGGACACATATATCTCTAATATATAAGATCTATTTGATCCCTTTTATTGTGAGAATAACATCTGAATGACATCACTAATGCTTAGAAAGCTTTCATATGTTGGTAGAAATGGGAGTTCTGGCCTATTAAAGTTGACAGTCATTAATTTCCAAACAGCCAGATGGACGTCTTGAATCATGGGTGGGTTGATGAACTTTAGGACAGTAAGAGATGGAAGGATCATCTACTGGTGGGCCAAGTTTCAGCATCCTTCCATGTTGTCTTCAGGCTACAATATTGAATCTATTTGTTGTTTTACACACATGCTTTATAACTGCATTCTGTCCTTCAGCCAGCAGGGGGCGAATCCTCTGGTGGCAAAAACAAGTCTGGTTGTACAGAAGTCTATGAGAAGATGTGATGACATGTTTTAGCCTGAAGACAACATGGAAGGATGCTGAAACTTGGCCCACCAGTAGACGATACTTCCATCTCTTACTGTCCTAAAGTTCATTAACCCACCCATTATTCAAGACGTCCATCTGGCCGTTTGGAAATTAATGACTTTTTTACCTGTATCAACTTTAATTGACCATAACTCCCATTTCTACCAACATATGAAAGCTCTCTAAGCATCAGTGATGTCATTCAGATGTTATTCTCTCAATAACATGATCAAATAGATCCTATGTTTTAGACATATCTACTAAAATCACTTTATTTGTGATTTTTGAACAAATCCTGAATCTGAGAGGTCTTAAATAAAAAAGTTAGTCTTGTTTTCCAGAATCTGCTGCATCTTCTCCATTCACAGGAACCTTCTGAACATCTCCTGGAAATCTGAAGACTCTAGGACGTGTACTTGAAGAGATGTGGACGTCTGAAAGTGGGATCTGGTTCGATTTTCAACTTGCGAGAGACTTATTTAGGATTTACTTTGGGTGAAAAATGATGAAAATGTTGGAATTTCAGCTATAAAATGGGCAGATGTCAGTTTCAGACACCAAAGATCATTCCTAGAAAGCTTCAAGAGGTTCTGAGATGACTACCTTCGCTGAGTTGACCCCCATGATAAATGACTCAGGCCTAAACCGGGTCCCTGATGCTCCACCTGTTGATGCAGCCGTTGCTGACTGGAGGCTCTGCTGCTTCTTTCTCCGACAGAGAGCTGCAGGACCTCCTCTCCTTGCAGGAGCTCCTCCTCCTGGCCACGGCGGGCCCCGGCCCCGAGCCCGAGCCCCGTCTCTCCGGGCTGACCCTGGGCCCCGGCGCGTCGGAGGGGGCACTCAGTCCCCCGAGACCCTCCGGATCTTTGCCCGAGTCGCTGCTGGTGCGCCGTCCGTTCAGGCTGTCGGAGGACGAGACGTGGCTCATCTGTCCGTCGCGCTCATCTGGAGGTCAGAACTCAGAATCAGCTCCGTCTGCATTCAGCTTTGAAAACGTTTTGATTAAATCGAATTAAAAACACACACAAGAGCCCGTTGTCCCTCTGCTCGTCATATGTTGCACACACACTTTATCTATTGGCAGCTCCATAAAGTAACACTAGCAATTTTACATTTGTTATTTTTTTATTTTTTGTTTTTATTTTTTATTTTAAATTATATTTTATTTATTATTATTGTTGTTGTTGTTATTATTATTATTTATTTTATTTTATTTATTCATTTTCTTAAGTAAAGTAAAGTTAAAAATTAAAGTTCTCTAAAGTAGCACTGGCAATTTTAATTTGTTTTGTTTTTATTTTTTTATTTTAAATTTTATTTTATTTATTCATTATTATTATTATTATTATTATTAATTATTTTATTTAATTTTATTTTATTTATTCATTTTCTTATGGCCTGCATGTCTGTCTGTAATTGTGCAGAAGCCTGTTCACTTTGTTCCGGTTTCTTCTTGAATAAAGTAATGAAAAATAAATATATATAAACACAAGTGAGAATCCTTCATTAAAATCTTGCTTCATCTTGATTAAATTAACACCTATCAGCCACATGTGCTTTAAATATCAGATTTCTTATATAAGTTAGAGTCATACACAGTATAAAGCAGGACGTTTAGGTGACTTAAAATGGTTTTATTTGCATTTTGTGCTGCTGTTTGTGGTCTTATGCTTCATCCATCCGCCCATGCGTCTTTTTTCCTCCTCAGGCTACATCTGCTGACTCTAACGTGACTCTTCTTTGTGTCTTCTGATCTCATTTAGATGTTAAAAATGGATCCAGTTCAAATGTTCTGCGCATTTAAAGTCAGCCAGATGTGACTTCCTCCCACCAGACAGGGTCAATCGATGAGGGAAAAGCAGATCGATCCACATCTGCAGCAGCATGCCCTTGTTCTGCAGTGTGTTTCTGCGTTCTGTGGCTGCAGTGCGCCCTCTAGTGGACACAAACAGACACGGCGGCTCAGACATTTCCCGCCTCCGAGCGTGAAATCATCGAGCGCGGCCTCAGCAGGAATCCGACCTCTGACCTCTACAGTGTTCACGTGTTCGGAGAAATCGACCGACTGTGCAGCGTGATGATTAACAGATCTGCTGCATGAGTCGTGTTTAAGAGACTTTAAGAGAGTCCTGCGCTGCACCACAACTTGACAAAACACATTTATTTCCTGCGTTTCTTTGTTTGTCCTTCTCCGTTTTTGCAGGTTCGACAGCGTTCAGGAGTCTGTTTAGAAATTAAAATCTGCTTCATGACACAGATGTGCAGGAGACGGACGAGCAGGTAGGAAGTTTAAAACCTGAACACACCAAACCAGTAAGACAGCATCAGATTAACTAATGATGTAGTTAATGGTTTCATGGCCGTCTACCTCCAGAGCCGGCCTCCCCTGCCTTGTTGCGTCGGCGTCTCAGGATGACCTCCAGCTCGCTGTCCTTCTTGCCCGGCGGCGGCGGCCCCGTCGGCCCCGGAGGCCCCGGAGGCCCCGGTGGCCCCGACTCCTGGGAGCCTCGGCTGGGGCTCCTCTTCACCGTCTCCTGGGGGAGAACACAGACGTCACTGCAGGGAGTCCATCAGCCAAACATCTGACCAGGTTTTAATGAACTCCTTCACAGTTGAACGCTCTGACGCGTCGTTCATGTCTGTCTAATGTTGTTTTAGTCTCTTTGTGCAGCTGCTTGTCATCAACTGAACACTAAAACAAACATGACTCTGAGTTTCTCAGCTGCTCATAAAGTGAATTTATACCATTAATACAAACGGATGGTTCGACTGTCTGTCGTCAAAAAATAACTTTAGAAAACAGTTTTTAATTGTAATTTCTAAAACAATTTACCAGTTTTGTTAAATTACAGATATTTACTAATGAAACAGAAAAACTTAAAAAAAAAAAAACGATATAAAAAATAAAAACCCACTGGATATAAAGACCTTTAAAAATAATAAAATGAAATAAAAACCTTGAGAAAAACTAGTAAAAATCTAAATAAAAAAACAAAAACCTACTGTATATAAAAACCTATAAAAATAATATATAATAAAATAAAAAAAAATAAAAACCTATATAAAAAAATAAAAACTTTTATAAAAATCATTAAAAACCTACTGTATATAAAAATGTCTATAAAAATAAATCAAAACCTATATTGAAAAAAATAAAAACCTATATAAAAATTTTCAAAAACATATACTAAAATATTAAATAAAAACTTATATAAAAACCAATAAAACCTATATAAAAATATAAAATAAAAACCTATATAAAAAATCTAATAAAAGTCTAAATAAAAACTAGTAAAAAAAAAACGTATATAAAAATGAATATAAATCTTTATAAAAAATAATTAAAACCTATATAAATATATATAAAACACCAATATTAAAAATGACAAAAACCTATATAAAAACAAATAAAAACCTACATAAAAAATAAAATAAAAACTTATATTAAAACTAGTAAAAACCTACTGTTTATAAAAACTAGTCCAAAAAAATAAAAACCAACATAAAAATGAGTAAAAAACTATATAAAAACTAATAAAAACATATATAAAACTAAAGCAATCCTATAGAAAAAAAAATAATAAAAATTTACATTAAAATTAGTAAAAAACCTATAAAAATGAAAACTGAAATAAAAACTAGTAAAAAGCTGTATAAAAAAACTACAGAAAACTAACAAAATCCTACATATAAATAATAAAAATAAGAACCTAAATAAAAAGTAGTTATATATATATAAAAGGCCACTCTACCAGGATGCCCTTCAGCTCATCCATGGCGCTCTCCTGCTGTTTCTCCTCACAGGCTGGGGGCTGCTGGAAGAGAGGAATAAACGACAGACTTCTGATCGTAGCTTTGATTAGAGCGAAGCCTCACAAAGCCAAAGACTCTCCTTCATAGAGGAACAATAACCCAACCACCACACGGCACCAGCCCATGGAGGTGTTTAACAGATTGAAACTGGGCTCTGCGGTGTGTTTGTTGGGTTAGTGGGGTCGGAGGGAGGGGAAGATCTTCCTCCCCGGGGAGCCACGATGACTTCACATCACAGGATTGATGCAGACGTCAATATACTCACTTTTACTGCTACTCTCTGTGGCAGCGAAGGAGACACATGGAGAGGAGAGAGAAGAGAGCAATCAGGCAGAGTGCATTCAGACTGAACTATGGAGGCCTGGAAGGGTCAACACACATCCACGGAGGAGGAGCAGCAGCACTGTTTCCTGTGCTCTGATTGATTTTTCTGATTATTCTAAGGCCACAGGAACATCTGACAGACACCCCGGACCTTTAACCTCCTCCTGTTGTTGCATGTAGGGTCAGAAATAATGAAGGCTGACAGCAGAAGAGCCTTTAATGTTTATTAGGTTAGTGAGCAAAAAATCTATATGAATTTCTGAGCACAATCAGTATTTAGTATTCGTTTACCGAACCTTGTAGCTTCTCAGTGGTTTGCATGTAATGCTGCTGCTCACACAGTATGTCTGAATAAGATATTTTATTTATATAAGGATTACTGAATGGGCCTGATAAATGACTACAAGGACACAACAACTACAAAGAGACAGAAAACAACAAGAAAGAGACACAAAACAACAAGAAAAAGGCACAAAAAACCACAAAGATACACAAAACAACAACAAAGACACAAAACAACCACAAAGAGACACAAAACAAAAACAAAGAAACACAAAACTACCACAAAGACACACAAAACAACAACAAAGAGACAAAACGACCACAAAGAGACACAAAACAACCACAAAGAGACACAAAACAACAACAAAGAGACACAAAACAACCACAAAGAGACAAAACAACCACAAAGAGACACAAAACAACCACATAGAGACACAAAACAACAACAAAGAGACAGAACAACAACAAAGAGACACAAAACAACAACAAAGAGACACAAAACAACAACAAAGAGACAAAACAACCACAAAGAGAAACAAAACAACAACAAAGAGACACAAAACAAGAACAAACAGACACAAAACAACCACAAAGAGACACAAAACAAGCACAAAGAGACACAAAACAACCACAAAGAGACACAAAACAACAACAAAGAGACACAAAACAACATCAAAGAGACACAAAACAACAACAAAGAGACACAAAACAACAACAAAGAGACACAAAACAACAACAAAGAGACAAAACAACCACAAAGAGAAACAAAAAAAAAACAAAGAGACAAAACAACAACAACGAGACACAAAACAACAACAAAGAGACAAAACAACCACAAACAGACACAAAACAACAACAAAAAGACAAAACAACAACAAAGAGACACAAAACAACAACAAAGAGACACAAAACAACAACAAAGAGACACAAAACAACCACAAAGAGACACAAAACAACAACAAAGAGACACAAAACAAGAACAAACAGACACAAAACAACCACAAAGAGACACAAAACAACAACAAAGAGACACAAAACAACAACAAAGAGACACAAAACAACAACAAAGAGACGCAAAACAACCACAAAGAGACACAAAACAACCACAAAGAGACACAAAACAACAACAAAGAGACACAAAACAACAACAAAGAGACGCAAAACAACAACAAACAGACACAAAACAACCACAAAGAGACACAAAACAAGCACAAAGAGACACAAAACAACAACAAAGAGACACAAAACAACAACAAAGAGACACAAAACAACCACAAAGAGACACAAAACAACACAAAGACACACAAAACAACAACAAAGAGACACAAAACAACAACAAAGAGACACAAAACAAGCACAAAGAGACACAAAACAAGCACAAAGAGACACAAAACAACAACAAAGAGACACAAAACAACACAAAGACACACAAAACAACCACAAAGAGACACAAAACAACACAAAGACACACAAAACAACAACAAAGAGACACAAAACAACCACAAAGAGAAACAAAACAACAACAAAGAGACACAAAACAAGAACAAACAGACACAAAACAACCACAAAGAGACACAAAACAACCACAAAGAGACACAAAACAACAACAAAGAGACACAAAACAACCACAAAGAGACACAAAACAACCACAAAGAGACAGAAAACAAGAACAAACAGACACAAAACAAGCACAAAGAGACGCAAAACAACAACAAACAGACACAAAACAACCACAAAGAGACACAAAACAAGCACAAAGAGACACAAAACAACAACAAAGAGACACAAAACAAGAACAAACAGACACAAAACAACCACAAAGAGACACAAAACAACACAAAGACACACAAAACAACAACAAAGAGACACAAAACAACAACAAAGAGACACAAAACAAGCACAAAGAGACACAAAACAAGCACAAAGAGACACAAAACAACAACAAAGAGACACAAAACAACACAAAGACACACAAAACAACCACAAAGAGACACAAAACAACACAAAGACACACAAAACAACAACAAAGAGACACAAAACAACCACAAAGAGAAACAAAACAACAACAAAGAGACACAAAACAAGAACAAACAGACACAAAACAACCACAAAGAGACACAAAACAACCACAAAGAGACACAAAACAACAACAAAGAGACACAAAACAACCACAAAGAGACACAAAACAACCACAAAGAGACAGAAAACAAGAACAAACAGACACAAAACAAGCACAAAGAGACGCAAAACAACAACAAACAGACACAAAACAACCACAAAGAGACACAAAACAAGCACAAAGAGACACAAAACAACAACAAAGAGACACAAAACAAGAACAAACAGACACAAAACAACCACAAAGAGACACAAAACAACACAAAGACACACAAAACAACAACAAAGAGACACAAAACAACAACAAAGAGACACAAAACAAGCACAAAGAGACACAAAACAAGCACAAAGAGACACAAAACAACAACAAAGAGACACAAAACAACACAAAGACACACAAAACAACCACAAAGAGACACAAAACAACACAAAGACACACAAAACAACAACAAAGAGACACAAAACAACCACAAAGAGAAACAAAACAACAACAAAGAGACACAAAACAAGAACAAACAGACACAAAACAACCACAAAGAGACACAAAACAACCACAAAGAGACACAAAACAACAACAAAGAGACACAAAACAACCACAAAGAGACACAAAACAACCACAAAGAGACAGAAAACAAGAACAAACAGACACAAAACAAGCACAAAGAGACACAAAACAACAACAAAGAGACACAAAACAACCACAAAGAGACACAAAACAACAACAAAGAGACACAAAACAAGAACAAACAGACACAAAACAAGCACAAAGAGACACAAAACAACCACAAAGAGACACAAAACAACAACAAAGAGACACAAAACAACACAAAGACACACAAAACAACCACAAAGAGACACAAAACAACACAAAGACACACAAAACAACAACAAAGAGACACAAAACAACCACAAAGAGACACAAAACAACAACAAAGAGACACAAAACAACAACAAAGAGACACAAAACAACAACAAAGAGAAACAAAACACCAACAAAGAGACACAAAACAACCACAAAGAGACACAAAACAACAAAGAGACACAAAACAACCACAAAGAGACACAAAACAACAAAGAGACACAAAACAACAACAAAGAGACACAAAACAACAACAAAGAGACACAAAACAACAACAAAGAGACACAAAACAACCACAAAGACACAAAACAACAAAGACACAAAACAACAACAAAGAGACACAAACAACCACAAAGAGACACAAAACAACCACAAAGAGACACAAAACAACAACAAAGAGACACAAAACAACCACAAAGAGACACAAAACAACCACAAAGAGACACAAAACAACAAAGAGACACAAAGAGACACAAAACAACAACAAGAGACACAAAACAACCACAAAGAGACACAAAAACAACACACAAAGAGACACAAAACAACAACAAAGACACAAAACAACCACAAAGAGACACAAAACAACAACAAAGAGACACAAAACAACAACAAAGAGACACAAAACAACAACAAAGAGACACAAAACAACCACAAAGAGACACAAAACAACAACAAAGAGACACAAAACAACAACAAAGAGACACAAAACAACACAAAGAGACAAAGAGACACAAAACAACAAAGAGACACAAAACAACAACAAAGAGACACAAAACAACCACAAAGAGACACAAAACAACAACAAAGAGACACAAAACAACAACAAAGAGACACAAAACAACCACAAAGAGACACAAAACAACCACAAAGACACAGAAAACAACAACAAAGAGACACAAAACAACAACAAAGACACAGAAAACAACAACAAAGAGACAAGTTTTCTGTTCAAGACCACAGATAAAAAGTTAATACAAAAACTGCTCCTAATGATGGGAATAAAAACGTCGGCCCTCACCTTGGGGTCCTGACTCTTGACGGGCCGCAGGACGACGCCATGTTTGATCCGCTCCATCATCTCGTTGACCGCCTTCACCTTCACCTCGTCCACGCCCTCAGCAGCTGAGACCGTTGGGAGACAGTTTAAGGCGCTGGACGTACGACACAACGTGAATAAAAGCAGGGGAAGTGACACCCACCTGGAGGCTGCTCTGCCTTCACAGATGCTTTGGAGCCTTTGGAGGATTTCCTCATGATCGCTATGAGAGAGCTGAGACAGAAAACCAGCTGGGGTCACATCAACGCTCCAACCAGTCATTTTGATCTTCTCCACCTGATTCAATGCACTGCTGCTGTGTTGATTCGTCTTCTCTGGATGTGCTTTACTGTGATTTTGTACAGTTTTATGAAGAAGTAATTGCCCCCTTTAGCTACCAATCTACTGGGTTCAGTTCCACCATCCACCCACATCTGATCACTGCCAGGCTTGTTGGATCTAAACATCTCTAATAGAACCTGTCTGGTTTTGTGAAGCAGCTAAAGGGTCTGAAAAAGCAGCACATGATGCCACGTTCTAAAGAGATCCAAGAACAGATGAGGAACAAAGTCACTGACGTTCATCAGTCTGGAGGGTTACAAAGCCATTGCTGAGGCTCTGGGACTCCAGAGAAGCACAGTGAGAGACTTTATCCACTAATGGAGGAACATGGAACAGTGGTGGACCTTCCCAGGAGTGGACCAACCACCAACATTTCTCCAAGAGCATCCATATCTAATCCAGGAGTCACAGAAGAACCCAGAGGAACATCCAAAGACCTGCAGACCTCACTGGCCTCAGTTAAGGTCCGTCTACATGATTCCACAATGAGGAAGACTCTGGGAGGAAATGGATCCATGGAGAGTTGAAGGATCAAACCACTATTGACCAAAAACAACATAAAGGTTCATCTGGATGAGCTCCAAGACTTCTGGATAACATCCTGTGGACTGATGAGTCAAAGGAGGAACTTTTAGAAGACATGGGTCCGTTACATCTGGAGTAAAGCTGATACTGCATCCACCAGAAGAACATCTACCAACAGTGAACCATGGTGGTGGTAGTGTGATGGTTGGAGGACCTGGACCACTTGTCATCACTGATGGAGCCATGAATTCTGCTCTCTATCAGAAAATCCTCCTGGAGAATCTCCACCATCAGTTCATGACCTGAAGCTCAACACTAATGGTTCATGCAGCAAGACAAAGACGCAAAGACCACAAGCAAGTCCACCTCTGAGGGGCTCAGGAAGAACTGAATGAAGGTTCTGGAGTGGCCCAGTCAAAGTGAGATGCTGTGGTAAGACCTTAAAAAGTTGATGATGGAAAACCATCTAATGTGACTGAATTAAAACTATTCTAGAGAAGAGTGGACCAACATTCCTCCATGGTGATGGAAAAGACTGATCACAAGCTGGAACCAACATTTAACTGTTGATGCCAAGGGACCAACCAGGTATCAGGTTCAGGGGGGCAATTACTTTTTCACAGGGGTGATATAGGTTTTCAATAAATCATCATTTAAAACTGTATTTTGTGTTTTGTGGGTTATCTCTGTCTAATATTAGTTTGATGATTTGGAACATTTAAGTATGAGAAATATGCAACAATAGAAGATTTCTATAGGGGGGCAAATACTTATATATATATATACACTAACTCAGCTTAAGGCTTCAGCATCCTGAAATGTGCCTTCCTGTTACCACTGTGGTTTCACTGTGTTTGTGCTCCTCACCTGAGGGGGTTGCATCTAGAGGGGGGAGGCGGAGGAGGAGGAGGGGGGGGCGGCGGGGGAGGGGGAGGAGGCGGATGTGGGGGAGGGCCGGGAGGCGGGGCGACCCCAGGTGCAGGGGGAGGAGGGAGGCTGGCGCTGGTCGTCATGGCGATCTTGCTCTGGGTCTCCTGGAGCTCGGAGACTGGAGGGGAGGGAAGACAATGGACACAGTTAACGCCGCAAACACCTGCTGCAGAAACCTCTGCTCCCAGACACCCGCCCATGAAAGAGGCCTTTGTCCAGCTTCTTAAACGGCTGAGGTCAGTTGGTTTTGGCTCCGACTTCGTGTGACCCATTTAAAGAAGCAACAGACAGATGCATGGCTGCAAGCAAAGGAGGAGCTCTGCCAGCTTTCCCTGCAGCAAAGCAGGTTCATGTCGGCATCAATGGAGAAGCAAACGCTCAACAGCTACGAGGCAACAGAGAAAAGAGAGCTGGAACATCCTTCTTATGATTATCATGTTATTATAGTGCTGTTCTGTCAGTTCCACTCAAGTTTCAATGTGAAATCAATTGTTTTTTATAGTGCATGTGCATTTTTTATCACTTCATCCAACAAGTTTGGCCCATCTCACTAAGAGATAAGTGGTTTATTTCAGCCTAAGCCCTCAGAGATCCAGACCTCCACCAAGCAGCTTCAGTCCTCCCCCAACAATATCTGCCAACGACAAACTGTCCTTAAAAAAAGTTAACTGTCCGGTAATCTCTCTCACACCGTAGTACTGCTGTGGTTGAGCACGAGCGGCCGACACCCACCATATATGTGCAATACACTTTCCTACCACAAGGCGGCACTGCAAGGCTTTCTAACACTCCCAATGTTAAAGAATCTCATAAAAAAAGTCCTGGATCCAGACGGTGATCTGGATCACTCCCACAACCCCGTCATTTGTTCTTTGTCCCATTTCACACATTTCCTGAACATTTCATCCAAATCTGTCCATGAGTTTTTGAGTTATTTTGAACACAAACAAACAAACCAACGCCGGCAAAAACATAACCTCCTTGGTGGAGGTAATCAGGGCTGCATGGTGGAAGAGTGATTAGCACTGCAGGTGTTTTAGGTTCTTTCTTCAGACATATGGTGCAAATAAAGATGTTGATTTTTTACCTGACAGTTTCGGCGACAAGCTCTCGCCTTCTTCAGAGCGTCTCACTGACCATAGACATATATACGTAGACGCCACATTGACTGTGGAGGGACGTGCCTAAAGCTCCGCCATCTTGGTACAGGGCTAGCAGAGGGGGGAGTGAATGTAAGTCTATGGAGGTAAGAGGTACTCCACAATCTTAAAATAGAATTATTCACTGAATTTTCGACCGATTTCCAAACGGTTTGGTTTGTTAAAAACGTCACACATGTAGCTTTGACACAGGATGCTTGGATGCTTTTGTTCTATTTATGTCTGCCTGTCCGTCCTCCATGTCTGACGTCTGTAACAAACAATATATGTTGACAACTGATGGATTTATGATCACTTTTATAGTGCAGACATGTCATTCCTCTATAGACGTAATGCACTGTAGGGGCGAGTGGCACTGTACCAAGATGGCCGCCGCGTAGGCACGTCGGCTCCAATTGGCAGCAGCAGTCAACGCGGCGTCTACGTATATATGTCTTGTGTGAAATGTTCGACCCGTCTCCCCGATGTAATATATGTGTTATTGCAGGAGTTGCATGGTATTTCGTGGATGACGTTGCACTTTTTGTCCCTCTAGATTTGGTCTTTGGGGTGGACCAGAAGTTGTTGTAGTTTAGTGTGTGGTTTTATAGCAGTGCCAATCCTGTGTTTTTTCATAATGCGCTGGATGGGTTCTGTTATCCCCTGGATGTATGGTGATGGAGCTGCACCATATGTCCGAAGAAAGAATCTAAAACACCTGCATTAGTAAGAAGACATGATGAACGTTTCTGAGCTAGTGGCTAGCACTGTCGCCTCGCAGCTAGAAGTTCTTTCTGTGATGAGTTTGCATGTTGTCCCTGTGCAGCGTGGGCCTTACCGAGTGCTTCGGCTTCCTCCCACAGCTCAAAGACGTTTGGTTGTCTGTCTCTATGTGTGGCCCTGTGATAGACCAGGTGAACCCTACCTTCACCCTACGTCAGCTGGGATAGACTCCCACCCCTACAGAGGATAAAGTGGTGTCTAGAAAATGGATGGACGGATGGATATGTCTTTGCAGATGATGAAATTTCCATGCCTTAGATTCCCGTCTATGGAACCCGACGACGGCAGAGTGGGAAAACCTCCACGTAGGCTTTGTAGCTCGTTTGCTTCGACCGCTGCAGCGCCAACAAACGCCGACCAGGAGGCCACGTGCAGCCTCGCACACGGATAAACATGCAGGAGATCGGGTCAGCTGTTCGTCGGCGCGATCGTGAGTTTTCACGAAGCGCGAATTCCGGAGCACGGCTTGGCACGAGTGGAGTTTTAAAGCAGAGCTGATGATGTCCGGCTTGATCAAAGTGCTCCAACTGGGTCAATCAACATGTGAAAGTATCAGTGCATGCAGTAATTGTGCATCTCCACCCATGTGTGGCTGAAGGTTTACATGTTTACAAGTCTCAGTGTTGCAGTTCTTTACTAGCAGGACTCCCAGAGCTCCTGATTTCATGATACGTAACAGTACGTAGCATGAACGAACAAACAGAGGACTCACTTTAACCTTATCAGACTGTCCAAATGTGTGATGATGATTTAACCGCTACTTCAGCCACAGTGAGGTAAAAATATCCTGCGATGGAACTCAGGACTCGCAACAACAAATGATTCAGCTGCAGCTCACCTGTCTGACGCTGCAGGTGTTCAGTGAACTCAGAGGGAGGACTCCTACAAACAGCTGGAGGCAACAAACCGAACCGCAGCTGTTAGTCAAAACCCAAAACCTGGATTACAGCTCAGATTGGTGAGTCTCAAAAATCTGACCTGTTACCGACTCACAGCTACGGACGTTTCAGTTTGCTCTAGATGTCAAATTGTATTAGAGACTGAATGGGAAAAGGTGTTTTATGATCGTGGCACCAACACATGTCCTCTGTGATGTTTTTGGACCAACATACGAGGGCACTTCTAAAGGTTCCCCATTTAGGAGCACGACTGTACATATAAAGCCTCCTGCAGACGTGAAGCCACCACATTCAGATGCCATCAGTCAAGAGTCTGAAGGGTGTGTGTGTGTCTCCATCTCCACCCACCTCTGGTCTCCAGCTCCTCGTTCTTCTTCTCCGCCTGCTCCAGCCGTCCCTCCACCTCCTTCTTCTCCACCTCCAGTAGCTCCAGCTGCCTCTGCAGAGCCTCCAGCTGCTTCTTCACACAGCTCTGCTCCAGCTGGGCCTCCAGGTTCTGCACCTACACCCACACACACACACACACACTCGATTTATACTGCAACCAGCCACCAGGGGGCGATCCAGATGCTTTGGTGTCACTCATTAGCTGTGTCCCAATTCAGGGTCTGCATCCTTCAAAGGACCCAGCCTACCCGTCCTTCAAAGGCTGGGTCCTTCTAACTTCTAACTTCTAGCCTACGACGAACTTCCTGTTTGCGTCATGACGTCTCGTAGCGCCGCTCCGGTTGCCTAGCAGCCCGGACTGCCAAATTGTTTTATCCAAGGATCAGGATGAGACGACTATGTTGTAATTTTACCTCATTTTTTGACTGAATTTGATCCTGAAATTGTGATTTTTGTTTTTAATATGTTTTCTATCCTTGAAGACTTGAGGGTCTTGTTCTGTCCGGTGGTTCGGGACTAAACTGTCTGAGAAACAAGAAGCTGGTTTAAATCTGTTGACATCCACTGATATGAACTTCAGATATTATAAACCTCCACAGTCTCTGGGCTGAATGTTTCTGATGAGGATCACTAAATACCTGCTGTCTGAACAGAAACCAGATATAATGTATGTTAAACATGTGATCAGATAACTTGGTGGAGCTAAACTAAGAACAGTGAGGAGAGTCATGTTTTCACTGGTCTACAGAGAATCACCACCAATAGAAGCTCCAGCAGGATTTAGTAACCGTTTTACTTCTTCTCCATATAATAATTTAAATATGGATTAAATATGTGAATATTTATAAATGAATAAGTTGTTTTTTGGTGGCTGCAGTCAGAAAAAAATCACCACAGTCTGTAAAATATAACTTAAAACTGAAGCTGAACAACTGGACAGTAAATGTTTTAAACTGCAGCGGCTCATCAATAATGTTATTAAATCGTTTTTTAGAACAAATTTTAATATTTTCAACATTTGTATCGTAGATATCAGAGTGAGCTGTAACACAATACTAATATTTAAAACTAGAATCCTCCACCGCTGATGGATCCATCTTTTAAAGCTCCAGCTGTTGATCGAACTGTCAGCGGCCTGCAATGGATCTTGGGATATTTGGGGCTACGAAGGATCCACCAATGCATCCTTCAAATCCGTGGAAAAGAAGGACGCATTCGTCGGCCTCATTTGAAGGAGTCTTGGAGTTTTAATGAAATGGGACGGCCTTAGTCGCACCGCTGTGACGTATGCAGCCTAGAAGGATGCAGCCCCTGAATGGAGACGCAGCTATAGGGTTGTCTTGTGTTGCTGCAGAATGGTCTGGCTGCACCACATTATATTCCTGCTGTGTCTGGCTTTTTAGCATTTCCTTGAATTGTTTTGGTGGAACATTTGCATAAGCAAGGTGAGCGCTGTCATTAAAATGGCTCATTCACACACAAAAAGACAACAAAGTGCCTTACTGCACAAATTTTACACTTTCATTGTGGCAGGATGCTGCTTTGACGTTGTCATCAGGGGAAAACATTGTGGAAGAGTGTCCAAGGGGCAGTCGTGTTCTCTAAACCTCCATCCAGTGAGATAAACTGAGAACAAGAAAACGTACAGAAGAAGTAGTTTCGGGCTCTACCTTCTGCTGATGCTGCAGACGCTCCTCCTCCAGGGTTTTGGTGATGGAGGCGACGTCCTCGAGAGCCTTCAGCAGCTGAACGCTGGGCTCAGCACTCTGCAGCAGCAGCATGCTCTGCCTGTTGGCCTCCTTCTGCTTCACCAGCATCTGCAGGAGGAAGAGGAGGAGGAGGAAGAGGAGGGGAGATTCAGAAAGAGGAGCATAAACTTGCATCTTCTGTGTTTTCACTCTCACCAAACCATCCCAGTTTGTCGGTGACGTGCAGAGCCTGTTTCGATCCTGCAGGCTTTTCAGCTTTTCAGGTCAGTAAACAGCAGATTCAGGACAATTCGTTAATCAGCCACAAGGTTATTAACACACACGTCAATTACCAGCACAGCAATGCAGGTCAGTGTTCATCAGTGAGGCCGACAGCAGCATCACTAACGATGCGCTTAGAGAGTTGAGGCGGCTGGTTGCAAAATATTTTGAGAAAGGAGCACAAGTTGTGATGAGACAGCAGCAGGACTCAGAGCTTCTAGTCTGAACCATGTAGCAGATTAGCCTTTAGTTTGCTTGTCATAGAGTTTAAGATACGACTGATTAGTTTCTCCAACGAGGAAACTAAACTTCCTACATAACAATAAAGGCAGCTGTGGTAAGTAAACATTACATCACCTGCCCAGCTCCAAAGTTAAAGGCGAGCTAGTGATGAAGGTGGAACATATAGCAGCTAAAGAATCATATATTTCCCTCAGGAGTCGGTCGAGACCAAAAACAAACTGAATATCAGGCAGCATCGTGTTTTATTTTGTAGTTTCTCTGACCCCTAGTGTCCAAAGGTGCAGCTGTTTTCTCTTTATTTTTTTGCATTCTGTCCTCCTGCAGCTACATCACATCACCTAGACTTCACCTTGACATTGTTGGATTTCTGCCATCTTTTCTTTACCTCGTGTGCGTACGTCTCGGCTTGCACTCTCAGGCTCTGCTCCAAGTCAAGCTGCTCCTTCATGCCGTCGTACTCCTGAGCCGCCATCATGGAGACTGCAGAGAGAAGAAAGAGCATCGGTTCGGGTTGTATTTTATCCAGAGCAGGCCACTGTAGAAAGTCTGACAGCTTGTTTTGGTGACAACCGTGGATGCTTGAATCCACTCACTTGAATTAAAAAGAAGCAACCTTTGTGGAAGGAAAGCAAAGCCGACGTGGAAACGCCAAAACGCAGTTCCACAAATGTCCACTTGAGGCTCCAAAAGTGAGTCAACCCCCAAAGATGTTAAAATATCCAACTTTACAGCAGAAATAAACGAGTCTGCAACCTGCTGCAAAAATGGTTTTGGTCTCTACAGATAGTTTCCCTGTTTGTGACGATTGAACAGGGTGTGAGATTTTTAATAATTCACCTGCTTAAATTGTATTCAGGCTTAAAGTTATGCAACATTAATAGCATGGCAGCTTTGAGGACAGTCCGAGGCCTGTTTCAGCTCGACTCACGCCTCCCCTCTTTGCTTATTTTTGGATTAGTCATCGGTAGTACCAGTCAGGCACTGCAAAGATGGAGACACCGACCTAAACCTCAAAACCGCTGCTCTAGAAAACCTCTGGGTGACGCCACCGAGGGTTTTCCGATTTATAACAGTCAATGCCAGGCACATAATCACTAAAACCAGCCCTGTATTCAGATGAAGGAGTCAACAGCTGCATGGATGTCTCCTTTATAATGGTTGTCTATGAGGAAAATCTATTCTGGGCTGCAGATTGGTTCGTTACAATACCACAAATGTCCACTAGGTTAATCTTTTTACTGAAAGCCTCCTCTGGTGTTACATCTGAGGCTCTTTAAGTCAAGAAGGGATTATTTTAATGGGAAAAAAAAGCTTTTTATTTTGAATTTAGGTAATTTAAACAACATTTTTCGGCACACAAAATCTACAACTCCCATTATAATAACTCACCAACACTCTCCTCTTTAACGATTTCAACTTTTACCAACTCGCTCATGGACTTGAGCTCAAGCCGAGATGTTGCTGGCGCAATTAGAAGCTTCCCGCTTCTTCCTAGTGTTCATCTCAACAGCAGAGTTGTAATTAGAAGGCAGGACAAATTACCACCAGGGAACATCTTCAGAAGATCCAAAGGCTTGAAGAATCAACGCCAAGGAGCATCGAAGCTGTTCTAGATTGGCGTAACACCTTACCAAAGTCATTTATGTTGGTTTTTCTTTGAGTTTATCAGTAGTAAGCTCTGTATATTCAACCCTCAGGTGCTCAGTTCTGCAGGTAATCAACACTTTATAGTTACTTTTAAAAGAGGCGTTCATAGCAAACTGCTTTCGCCTCGATAGCACGACGCTCTTTCAAGACACACAGCTGCTGTTTTTCTATTCTGTTCTGTTTTGTTGGAGTTTATTGACCGAGACAGCTGCAATCTGCGGTGACGAGCAAGACACAGCGGCGTAATTGGACTAGCGGCTGTCGCTTTGAGTTACCCAACGACGTGACCGCTCTCCGACGTGGACGCACGAGTCTTTCCATCAATACCTTCCCTGCCGCGGCATTAAAGGGGCATCAGCTCGTGAAAGGCCAGTACATGGAGGGATTAAAAGCATCAGTGGGGGTTTGAATGAGTTTCTTTTTTTTAAATTCTTACCTCTGTTGAATCTCTTGATGGTTTTGCTTTGCTGGTCGACTGTTTCACGAAGCTGCTTCATCTCCGTCTGATCTTTCTCCGACTGCAAGCAGGGGAAGAAAATTACTCCAAAGATGATGCTGTTTGTTCATTTAAAACTGAAATACTGAGGACTGGGTGAAAAAATGCCCTCTCAAAACGAGAAAAAAAACTTCTTTCAAGACACTTTTACCTTAAAATAAGTGTAAAAATCTGCCAATAGAACAAGTGAACATTTGCTTGGTCAGATTTCTTGAAATAAGACATGATATTTAGAATATTGAGGTCTTAAAATTAGCAGGGAAAACTTATTTTAAGCTATATTTTAGCAGCATTGTCAAGCTGAGGTGTCTTAGAATAAACCAGACATGCTAAAGAATTAAATAGATTTTAGCTTTAATAAGTTTAATGTCAGCTTCTTAATCTGAGATGTGTTCAACTTATTTTAGTTGTATTATCGTGGCTCTTCTCTAGATTTAAGACCATCTTGTACTTGAAATCAGATCACACAGATTAATTGAAGCATTCTGAGATATAATGTCTTCTCACAGTTGGCTAGAAATCCTAATATTTAGTGGTGTTTGACAGCATTTGAAGGTGTTGTGTTTTAGGTGAAGCCAGCTACGCCCAAAAGGAGGAGTTTTAACTCAAAAGCACACATTTGCTTTGTTTTCTAACACATTTTCCACATGCAGCTGTTTTCTGATATGAATTGGTGATTTTCCAATAAAATGCATTTACTTTATTTCTTAAATCCAGATTATTTATCTGATACAAACAACAGCTCAGCTTGAAACATGTATGAAATGAAATGAACCTTGTTTCTGGTAAAATACAACTAAAACAAGATCATTTCAAGATTGTTTGACTTAACAAGATATTTAAGATGCGTTGTCTTAAAACACGTCCCTCCATCTGCTGAAATGTTACCTGGAAAGTGAATTTATCTTAAATCAAGTGGGTTGAGACCATTTGACTAAAAATAAGACGAATAAACTGGTGAGATGTTGAGTTTTTGCAGTGTTGCACCTACATGTAAGATTAATCCATCAGATGAGAGAAAATTTGACTTATGAGACGCCACAAGAAAGACAGAGCCATTGTTTTTCATGCTGTGACAAGCTTTCGTGACATTTCCCTGCTCACCTGAGTTGTCAACTCTTCTATCCGTCGCTGCTGTTCGTGAATCTGACACATGAAATTCTTCTTCTCCTCCAACAAGCTGTTCACCGTCTCCCTCAGCTCTGATGGAACAATAGAGTTCATTTGATGCACATCTTTAGCAACCGACACAGCGTCTACATTTTACACAAAACTTCATCCTCCCTGGTCTACAAAAGTTCAATCCACTCCACTTCTACGTATCGTACCTTTAACCCGCTGCTGGTACTGGCTGAAGGTGTCGGGGCTGCCGTCGGAAACGTCTGCAGCGTCCGCGGCGTCGGCGTCGGCCTCCAGGGCGATGCAGTCGGAGATGCTGGGAAGCAGCTCGTCCAAGCAGGGCCGAGAGGACAGGCTCAGGTACTTCAGCTTCCTGTTCTCGCAGTTCAGCTGTAGGTCAACGGTCAACAGAGGTCGACGGTGAGAGCAGCAAACTGAAGCCACAGACGCTCAAGGTTTTACACGACCCAGCATGTTATGGATGTGGATGACATATTTATTCATACTGGGGCTGCAATGATCCAGTCTCACAGATCAGGATTTGAAGCTGATCAAGGCTGATTTAGTTTTAAACCTGAGTCTGATGGATGTTTACGTCTGCTGTCATCAAAGGGAGAGCTCAGTTTGTGGGAGGACTTTAGAAAATAATCAGCAGCTTGAGCCACAGTGAAAATAGTGCAGCTATACTTGCAAAACTTTAAATCACCTCCACGTATTCCGACATTAAAATGCTGCTTACAGTGCCACGAAAAAGTATTTGCCCCCCTCCCCCAACAGAAATCTCTATTAATCCCTATTCTCACGGGATAAGTTTTACCTGTTGGACCCCGTGTAATAAATAAATTCCCCCCCTACATCAGCTTTTTATGTGTCCCATTTTCACAGGATAACCAAAGTCAGCTTTTCCCCAAGACTTTACTGACTTCCCCTGGATGATGTCAGCGCATTACGTAACATCCGCTCAACATGGCGGGTGCTAAGAAAAAGTCCCGGCACTGAACGCTTGAGGAAACCCTGAGCTTGACTGATGTTTGGGGTGAAGCAGGGCACCAGAGGCAATTCGAACAAACGGTGCACAATCATAGCCTTGTCTTTTTATTTCCGTACGTGACGGGCTGATAAGCTCTTACCGGCCTAAAAGCTCCTCTAAACGCTCCAATGCAGCCTCCATCATTCACCAAAAATTAATAAAAATGCGTCCAGTAAACAAAAACCGGGATTAAAATTATCCCAGGACATCGGAGTTCAGCTAAATATAGTAGGTCATTTACGAGGGAATTTTTACTTTACAAATTAGCGACATGGCCGATTCTCACAGGATTAACATAACTGACGACCTCAGCAATTATTACAAACTACAACAGGTCCCCAGGTAATACTTATCCCATGAGAACAGGGCTTAAGACTAACATAACCCAAGAAAACACAACATGCAGGTTTTAGATTATGACAGCGGCCCAAAGCACACGAGCAAGTCCACCTCTGAGTGGCTCAAAAAGAACAAAATTAGGGTTTTAGATTCAAAGTCAGGACTTGAATCCCATTAAGATGCTTTGGCAAGACCTGAAAAGGGCAGCTCATGCAAGAAAAACCATAGATTGTGACCAAATTAGAACTATTCTGCAGAGAAGAGTGGACAAAAAATCCTCCATTGAGATTGAGACATTTAACTGTTGTTGCCTCAAAGGGACCAACCAGTTATTAGGTTTGGGGGGCAATTACTTTTTCGCAGGGATGATATAGCTTTTCAATAAATCATCACTGAGCTATCTCTGTCTAATATTCAATAAATATAAACATTAGTTTGATGATCTGGAACATTTAAGTGTGAGAAATATGCAACAATAGAAGATTTCTGTAGGGGGGCAAATACTTTTCGACAGCACTGTACACTGAATGCATCACAAAGAATGATCTAAATAACAATTGTTTTTATTGCAGATTCTGGTGTTGATTATTTTCTTGATTGATCAATTTGGTGTTTGGTCTGAAAAACCATGAGATGACACGTCTTGTTTTGTCCGCAACCCAAATATATTTAGTTTACTGTCATAAAGGAGGAAAGAAACCAGAAAATGATCACATTTAGGACGTTGCAATCAGAGGTTTTACAGTTTTAATGGTAAAAAAAATACTCAAACTGAATAATCGGCTATTAAAACAGCTGAATAATCGATTGATTGACTCACAGTTCCAACTCTACTGTGCAAACCTCTTATTTTTAATTTTTTAAGTGAATTTTCCAGATTATATTTCTACTTAAGTAACATTTTCAGCACAGTTTTCCTTGTAGTGGAGAATCCTTACAGTGTGGTATCCTTACAGCCATTTAACATCAAATATAAATGATTTACCTCTTCTATCTTCCCCCTAAACGTTATCAAAGTTTAATATATGCACACCGTTCTTGCTGTGGATGCAATAACCGACAGAGATGATGGAGTTAAATCGTCTCCATGCAGCGTCATCCTGACTCGACTGTTCACCCCGTTCTCCTGCTAATGCCAGCTGAACCCTGATAGTGCTAATCTCATCGCATTGATTAGTGTGTGTGTGTGTGTGTGTGTGTGTGTGTGTGTGTGTGTGTGTGTGACCTTTGTGGCCAGGGCCTCTGCATTCTCCCGACACGACTTCTCGATCTCCAGCTGAGTCTGCAGAACGCTCACCTCCTCAATCACCATCTGAGACACTGAGGGAGGAAACACACACACACACACACACACACACACACACACACACACACACATTCAGTCAGTCAGTCAGTCTGGTTTCCTTACATTCATTTTCTGGACACCAATCACCACCGATTGCCTGTTGGTCCCCATAAGGTAGTAAGGTCCCCACAGTGTGGCTACTTAAACAGACTTAGGTCCCCATAAAGTAATGATAATAATAATAATAATACATTTATTTTGTATAACGCTTTTCAAGATACTCAAAGACGCTTTACATAAACAGAAAAAAAGAACAGAATAAAAAATAAAAAGAATATTAAAGCTGCAAGCAGCGTCGGACCGCACCACTGCTTTGGAGGCAATCAGAATGTCCATAGCTCGCAATTATGTTAGTCTGATCCTGCCCTGCACATGTACAAAATTTCATGTCTGTAGGACAAACCAGTGATTTTATATGAATTTTTGAAATTTCTAGGGGGCGCTGTGGAGCCCCCTAGCCGTATTAACTCCACTAAAGCCCAATTTTCAAGGTGGCGCTATTGAGTCATTTTGAGATTCATATGTATAATTCCCCCAAAATATCAAATTTTTCTCCAGTCCTGATGTGTGGGCCAAATTTGGGGAGTTTTTGAGCATGTTAAGGGGGTCAAAGTGGGGTTCAAAGTGGCGTAAGAAAAAGAAAGAAAGAAAGAAACCTTAAGGGAACAATAGGGCCTTTGTACTTCAGTGCAAAGGCAGCGTTCAAACACTTTTCTCCCGTAAACATATCAGGAGAATGGGTGAAACCAGCGGACCACAGACCAGACAAACCACCGTGATGAAGCTGTTGATCCAGATCTGTGGCAGCACTGAAACAATGAAGGTCAGTTAGATTCATTAACTGACGTGACGAGCTGTGAGCGTGTGTGTGTGAACACGCGTGTGCCAGGATGTGGAATTAACTTTTTAAACTTTTAAATTTTTAATGAATTATACAAAACAAAGAAAAAATGCAACTTTTTAGCAATTTTTTACCGTCTCCTGGAATTTCATCACAACAAATACGCTTAAAACATCACAATTTTTTAGAAAAGCTGCAGCAAATTCAGGCATTTTAGGAGCAACGATCTGGAAAAATGCCCAAGAAATCCTGGAGGGACTGATTTTTTTAATTGTCTTATGTTTTATCACTATTATTTATGAACTATGTTACACAATTAAAGTTATTAAATTAATGTAATGGTTGGCTTACGAGCACAGAAACCTTTCGACTGACCAACATCGAATATTATTTAAAAACAGACATAAAAAAATGCAAAATTACATAATGAGTTTCTTTAAACATGAATGTGTGACTGAGTAGGCCCACTGGGGACAGACTCAGGGGCAGTTATAACTAGGACAGTCCTGATTATTGTATTAGTGGGTATTGGAACTGCTCACACCGATTAATCAAGTATCGAGTTGGGGCATCTCTAACGAGTGACGATTAATCTGTTCTCAGTTTAAACAGAAGTTTAGGATTGGTAAACCAGACTAGTCGCAGGTATTTTGGTCCAATTGAGACAGCAGAAAGGCGTATTTGACTTCCCGTGTTCAAAGCAAGACCTGACAACAAACAAAGCGACGTCCTGATTAATGCGCTTCGGTTTAAAACCTCCACAAACGCTGGAATAAAAAGTGAGCCTGAGGTCGTCTCTTCTGACGCCCGCCGCTGTCGAACGCGTCGCCAGAGCTCAGCCACTCCTCGGTTATTTTAAAGTGACCCAGATATGAGACTTTGGGAAAGAATCTCTCTCATTTCCTTTCTCTCTTCAGCCTCCCGCTTTCTTCTTCTGCTGCATTTCTGTGGCCAGTAATTACAAAAAAAACTGATCGACAGCAGTTTTAAATACATCTCATGTGCTTTTCGACTCCCTGACTCTCCGTCTTGGCTTATTGTCCCAGCGTCCTTGTGGCGACTAAGCCGGTTCTGGACTCCTTCCGGCGGCTGCAGCTGGATTGTATTACAGCCAGCAGGAGGCCGCCGCTCACATCCCAGATCCATTAACACGGTCCTTCCTGGTCGATACAGAAGCCCCAAATCCGATTATACGGTTCACTCACACGACCGGGGGCACGAGGAAGAGTGTTGCTGCCTTCAGCCTTTGAGACACTCCGACAACTTCAGTCAAAATCAGCTCGTCTAACGTAGGATTTAAGGTTGTTATTGCAGATCAGAAACCAAATGCATGTACAGTCGTCCCTTGCCATGTCACGGTTCACTTTTCATCATCTCACTGTATCGCAGATTTTTAAATTGCATATAAAATACGTAGCGTACAGCAGGTGACACGTATGGAAAACTCAGCTACCGGAGTTTACTCTTGAGCTAGTCGGTCTCTGATTGGTTGGCGGTGATGGAAGCCAGCCAGAACCTTTGGTCCCACGTGGTGAGAGTTTACTGAAAACGACCGTCAGAGAACCGGTGACAGTCTGTAGGATTACCGTAACATCATATACAATTTCCAGGTAGGTAGGCAGCCAGACGTCCTTGGTGTCGGTGGGTTTAAAATACGGCAGAGTTTTCCCGAAGTGGATCGCTGCGTCGCTAGTTCCATTATCGGACACGGCTGTAGAAGCTCCTCTTGATGGAAGGTTTAAGAGTGTAGGAAGGGTTTATAAGAGAGTGTGGAGGGTTTACAAAGCCTTAAAACATATAGAAATAATAAAATAAATAAATATAAGGTCGCTACTTTGTGGATTTCGTCTATCCCTGGGGTTCTGGAACCGAACCCCAGGGATAGACGAGGCACTACTATAAACACCAAGTCTGTCTGCAGGTAGGTAAGTACTGCAAACTGACTTAAACACACCAAATCACAGTCAGCACCATGAGCTGTTTCAGTCGCATTAAAAGTGGACGTTTTTAATGATAATGCAGAAACCGTAGAGCGACGAACACGACAGCATCCCCAACCCAGGTCTCGACGTTCAGCAACACTCGCTATCAGCAGCTCAGCGCACGCCAACCGTCACAAACATGAGCTGAGCGGTTAATAACAGGCTGCCAGTCGTTCATTATTTCCTGCTGTAAGCGGAGCCCTGCTGCAGCCCACGGTGTCGGTTTCACACTGATAACAAAAGGCTCCCTGGACGGAAACACGACTGCCAATCCATCCTCAGAGATTCTGTTATGATACGGGACGCCGCCATGTTGGAGAGATGCTGTCAAAGCTTTTATATCCAGGTCAACTTCCTGGTTCAACTGCCGGCATGCTCACATACACCGATCAGGAATAACATCATGATCACCTGCTTAATACTGTGTTGGTCCCCTTATGTGGTCCAAAATGCTCTGAACCATTGGACCAGAGGACCTCTCAGGGGGTCCTATGGGGTCTGGAACCACTGGATCCTTTGGCTACTCTGGCTTGTGCAGTGGGGCCTCTGTCAATCCAACTGGTTCCACTGCATCCTGTTGATGCTTGATCAGAATGGGCTGTAGGAAGTCTGGAGGTCACATCAACATGTTGGACCATTGTCATGTTCCTCCACATGTTCCTGATTGGTTGGTGTTGTTTCCATGTGGTGGGGTGCATTTTCATCCAGTGACATTTGGGATTTCCATCAACATGAGGGAGTGTGTTTGTTGTGGGACCATGTTTATTTGTGTGTCTAAGTCTGATCAAGGTTTTCCATCAGAACACCACATAGAACCAATATGATCAATGATATTCACTTCACCTGTCAGTGGTTTTAATGTTGTGGCTGATCTGTGTTTACAGATGAGGAAACCTGAATATAACAGACATGGAAGATGGTTTTTCTATCATTACTGAGACTCAGAAATGCATCTTGTGATCATAACGTGATGCTTTTCCAGTAATCAAGTCCATGAAGTCCTTGTTTTATAGACTCAAGTCCTAAAACTCTTTCATATTTCTTCTACCAGGTACGAGATTATCCTTCAAAAATGTCCTTTGTTGTCCCATTTTAAGATTCAAACTCCTGGGTTTGCAAACAAATTTCACAACTTAGAAGATTCTGAGGAGAGTTTTTTGCGGTGAGTTATCAGTTTCGTTCGTTTACAGCTGACCCACTTCTCTTCATTTAAGTGCTGCTCTGTAGCAGATGTAGCAGAAAATGTCGGACATCACAGAACAGTAATAACCTGATGCCAACAGCGACCACGACCTGAATGTGTGTCGCCGAGGCCTGCAGGTGCTCCGAGCTCATTACGCTTCACCTCGATTCAACCTCACGTGCAGGTGGAGCTCGCAGGCAACATGACAGATGCTTCCGTGTCCTGTGATGTAGCCTGAACGCAACACAACAAACACGGACGACTGGTTTCAAGTGCAGCTGCAGTCAGGGATGCTTTCAGAGAGCAGGGTATCACACTGCAGGCTTCCCATGTATTGATCTTATTCCTAAAGCGCAGAACTGACTACACCTAAAGCTGAGCAGTGAAATTGTTGGAAGTCCATTAATCAGTCCCTCCAGGAACTGGCGATGTTCCGATCGCAACAATTAACGCAAATTTAACCAATCTCCGTGTTATCACTGGGCACACATTGTTCACTATTTCACAGTGGACTTTTCACCAGCGTGGGGTTTATTTGTCCCTTTGGAAGGACCTTGTGGTGCCGCTAGCGCTAAATCGCTAGCTCCTCTTCAGAAGTCAGACGGGTCACGGAGCCAAAACCAACAGGAAATAGAGAAATAAGTTTTCCACGGGTGTATTTTAATTTTAATTTCCATTTACAAACACATCTAATTAAATCGGATAACAGATAATGGATAATGAATTAGGGCCCATTTTCCGTTTTTCATTTTGTATTATCAATGAAAAAAAAGGGAAACGGTTTATTTTTTGTTTTTATTTTGAAATCTCAAAATAAGAAAACGAAAGGCCGCGACGTACACGGACCGTCACAGAATTCACTTCCTTGTTTATGGTGTGAGGATGCAGACATTTGTCCCCATACAGAAATCTACTATTTCTGCATGTCACACGTAAACGTTCCAGATCATCAAACTGATATTGATATTTATTGAATATTAGACAGAGAAAACCCACAAAACACAAAATGCCGCTTTTTTGAAAAACTATATCATCCCTGTGAAAAAGTAATTGCCCCCCTGTACCTAACAACTGGTTGGGCCTCCTTGGCACTGCACATCTTTCCATTTCCACCTTAAATTTACACCAAGGTTGTAAAATATTAGCAACAAAGCAAATTAAGAGAGTAAAGATCACAAAGCATAGAGATATAATCACTTACTATCTATAGAATAAGCAAAGGACCTCTTCCCACCACTCAATGAAATTCATACTTTGAGATAAAAGACCATATTTTGCTGATATGCTCATTGATCTGGATCCTATTCTCAATTAAAGACAGTATCATAGCCATCCCGGCCTCATATTACTGAAGGGAAACAGATCTATACTAAAGCTTCAGCTGCTTCAGAACCATAAACTCGTGATATCTGAGAGCCTCCATGATGTTTATCTGTGAGGCTCAGGGTCTGGGTGAGGAAAGTGAGGATGATCTGAGCGAGGAGGACGACGGGGAAGGCTTCTGGATCTATTTTTAATCCCTCATTCAGTGTTTAATGCCTCTGGATGGGCTCCGGTGGTGTGATTCCCTCCCAGCCTGAGACTCATTTAAACCCTCCGTCGCTTCAACCCACACGCCACGGCCGATCCACCTCCGCTCGGCTGCACTTCAGCTGCAGCTCTGTGGGTCAGACGCTGCTCTGGAGATGGAGACGCTGGAGAGCGGGTCATACTCTGCTATAAATAGCTCTGTTTTCATTTGACTGCTTTTACTAGGGAACCCACCAGCTGGTGCCATCACAGGGGAACACTGGAGAGCAGTCCATGAGCTGATCATGTGCAGCATTGAAATGTCACGCGTGTCCTGCTGACTTTACTCTAAATGTTCTCATGTGAAAAGGTCAAACTCGTATATTTCGGCATTTTATCCAATGAACTTGAATTAGCACCTTGCAGCTGTAAACCTTCAAAAAGCTAATTTCAATGTGAGACTAAGATAAACCAAGAAACACTAAATCCAGTTTTTAGATGATGACTTCATTTGTTAAAGGGAAGATGCCGTCCAGCCTTTTTTTCTCTACGTGAAAAAGTAATTGCCCCCTCAGCTACCAGTCTACCAAATAACCAAATTCATTTGTCAGTTGGGTTCAGTTTCACTTAGCCATTGCTGAGGCTCTGGGACTCCAGAGAAGCACAGTGAGAGACTTTATCCACTAATGGAGGAACATGGAACAGTGGTGGACCTTCCCAGGAGTGGACCAACCACCAACATTTCTCCAAGAGCATCCATATCTAATCCAGGAGTCACAGAAGAACCCAGAGGAACATCCAAAGACCTGCAGACCTCACTGGCCTCAGTTAAGGTCCGTCTACATGATTCCACAATGAGGAAGACTCTGGGAGGAAATGGATCCATGGAGAGTTGAAGGATCAAACTACTACTGACCAAAAACAACATAAAGGTTCATCTGGATGAGCTCCAAGACTTCTGGATAACATCCTGTGGACTGATGAGTCAAAGGTGGAACTTTTAGAAGACATGGGTCCGTTACATCTGGAGTAAAGCTGATACTGCATCCACCAGAAGAACATCTACCAACAGTGAACCATGGTGGTGGTAGTGTGATGGTTGGAGGACCTGGACCACTTGTCATCACTGATGGAGCCATGAATTCTGCTCTCTATCAGAAAATCCTCCTGGAGAATCTCCACCATCAGTTCATGACCTGAAGCTCAACACTAATGGTTCATGCAGCAAGACAAAGACCCAAAGACCACAAGCAAGTCCACCTCTGAGGGGCTCAGGAAGAACTGAATGAAGGTTCTGGAGTGGCCCAGTCAAAGTTGAGATGCTGGTTTAAGACCTTAAAAGGACAGTTGATGATTTAAAACCATCTAATGTGACTGAATTAAAACTATTCTAGAGAAGAGTGGACCAACATTCCTCCATGGTGATGGAAAAGACTGATCACAAGCTGGAACCAACATTTAACTGTAGCTGCCAAGGGACCAAGCAGGTATTAGATGTAGGGGGGCAATTACTTTTTCACAGGAGTGATAATGGTTTTCGGTATATCTTTAATAAATCATAATTTAAAAACTGCATTTAGTGTTTTGTGGCTTATCTCTGTCTAATATTCAATAAATATAAATATTAGTTTGATGATCTGGAACATGTAAATGTGAGACATATGCAAAAAGTTTTAAGAAGGTCCCCTAAAAACATGTAATAATCCGACAGGCTGAAAACAGAGCGCCGTCTTTGTTTTGCGCTGCAGCTGGTGGAAGCCTCTCTGTTGACGATACGTGCTATTAACGGATGATTTGGAGGATTAGCCAACGGTCAGCACATCATCCGTGAGTAACGTGGAAATCCCACCGCAGAGCGTTTGAACACGGTTAAAAAGCCGGACGGGGAATTAGAGCGAGCCGAGTGAGCTGATCACTGTGGCTGTTAGCGTCGTCTCCTGCTGCAAACACGTGAACCCTGCGACACGTCTGCCACGAAAAGACTGGAGTGTTAACGGCAGCGGCGTTTAAGCTGCAACACGGAGTTAAGCTGTGAACAATGGGAGGACTAACGCCTCAAGAGCTGCTCCGACATGCAGAGCTCAGTGTAAATGTGATTTCTTTTGCATTTCAGGATTTTTGCATGGGGGGAAAAAAAGACCCAGTGAACTCCAGAGCAGCTACAGAACCACTGGCTTTATTAGCAGCATTAGCATTAGCAGCATTAGCATCTGCAACGATCACGACGTTTAGAAAAGGCTCTGATTCAACTGTACACAACTTTTTAACGGTCATTTTCTTGTTAATTTATTGACAACTAATAGAATCACAGAACTGCCATTTTCTTCCGTTAACTAATTAAACAACTGCTCAATAACTAAATAATAAATAAATAAGTGATCTTTAGCTGCAGCATCATTTATTGAACACTAAAATGGCGCCACTGTGAAAAAGCCAAAACGATGCATCCAGTAATGATGCAAATGGAAACCAAGCTCAAAGTGACGCACCGTGTCGGAGAAACAAACCACTCTCCTGGTCACGTGTCGGCAGCTTGTCGGCCCTCAGCGTGTAATTACAGCATTTCCAGTGGCGCTTGAACACAGGGAAAGTGCAGCCACTGGCTTTCACTAAGTACAGTAGACTGAATAACTGGGCTGAGTGGTATCACAGTTCGCCTCCAGCTGCATGCAGCATTAGAAGATGTGGAGGAAAAGACGTGGAGTTTTCTTTTCATACATCTCTTGTTGTCTTGCTTCCTGTATTGCACCTGTTCATTTTTGTTGAGGTTTGCACTTTTTCACTTGTCTCTCTCTCTGATTTGAAACTCTGCTGTTAAAATCTACTGGAACGTTCAAGAACAGCACAAGTTCTGACGGACGTCTCCTTTCCAGAGAGGGATCTTCAACTTTCCTAAAAACCTCCATTGGTTGCTGCAGGATTTATGTTTCTTTATGTTTTTTTTTTAAAGTTGCACCTCCTTGCTGCATTTCTTTGTCAGCCAACCAACATTTAGTATCTATGGAAACGAACTCAAACCCACCAAAAGGCCACTAGAAGCAGGTCTACATGTAATCACCTGAGGGCCGTACTACGAAGAGAGATCAGTGGGTTAGCAGGTGTTGAGCTGAAAGTCAGAGTTTTTAGTGTAATGAAGGTGTCTCTCTTTCAACCTGCTATATCACCATGGTAACTGATGCTGTGGAACTGGATTTCCATGGTAACTGATGCTGTGGAACTGGATTTCCATGGTAACTGATGCCGTAGAGCTAGATCACCGTGGCAACTGATGCTGTGGAGCTAGATCTCCATGGTAACTGATGCTGTGGAGCTATATCACCATGGCAACTGATGCTGTGGAGCTAGATCTCCATGGTAACTGATGCTGTGGAGCTAGATCTCCATGGTAACTGATGCTGTGGAGCTAGATCTCCATGGTAAAAGATGCCGTGGAACTAGATCTCCATGGTAACTGAAGCTGTGGAGCTAGATCTCCATGGTAACCAATGCTGTGTAGCTAGATCTCCATGGTAACTGATGCTGTGGAGCTAGATCACCGTGGTAACTGATGCTGTGTAGCTAGATCTCCATGGTAACTGATGCTGTGGAGCTAGATCTCCATGGTAACTGATGCCGTAGAGCTAGATCACCATGGTAACTGATGCTGTGGAGCTAGATCACCATGGTTACTGATGCTGTGGAGCTAACCTGGTCCAGTTTACGCTCAGGATTTCAGATTTAAATCGTCTGTAAGAACCGTCTCCCTTTAACCAACCCGATGATTATTTCTGAGCAATCCGGATTCTCAGCTGACAGAAGATGTTTTATCTGCAAACGTGTTGAGCTGAACGTCACTAAAACCACTGAATGAAGCTGTGCAGTTACAGCATCACACACTGTATGCATCGTGTTGTCACGGGAACCTGACGTGTATTTAGATGCTGATGCAGAAAACACATAAATATGTTTGGTCTGTTTACATGCTGGACCTGCAGCTGACAGAACGCAGATTAGAAAGTTTTCTAGTCTATCTTACAGCTATGTGTTTTATAAAGTGGTGGGAAAATGTCCCGTTGAATTCCTTTTTGTAGAACTGTGTAGTTATTTTACTGAGGATCAGCTCAGGTGTGCAACAGATTAAATCCTCTCAGTGTGTTTGTGGTCGTCCATCATCGAGGCAAGTGGTTTATCTCGGGGTCGGGTCGTGTTTTCACCATTTTACAGCCACTTAAGCTGAGCAGAACTCACTGATTCTGGCCTCTGAGATCCAAACGAGCCTGGAATCAAGTACCTGCCAAGTGTGTCTCATTAAAGCCATTAGAATACGGCCATCAGACGAGGAGCAGGTAGAGAGGCCCTTTGAAGGCCCACAATGGATGGAGAGCAGCCCCCTCCCGCACGCTAACACTCATCCTTCCCCCCGTTTCTTCTGCTGAATAATTCACGCCAGGAGGTTTTAATAATTCATGGGAATAACATGACAAGCGCGACTGCTGTCTTCTCTGGGGGGGAGGGAATGAATAAATGAGGCGAGTGAATGAAAGGCTGAGCGTACGAAGTGACGGGAGCCGCGACGACAAGGGGGGATCAGCGTTTGTGACGACTCCGCCGAGGATTTCAGGTCCGCCGACGAGTTTTTGACACTTTTCTGACGCTGAGTTTAGAGTCTGAGTCGGACCGAGACACGTGGAATCGGTTTTATGTCACTGAAAGTTCCCAACAAAGGCACCAAATTTCATCTGGTTGATGAACGTCAGACACTCAGGGTTTGAATGTTTCATCTCATAAGTAATAAAAATGTAATTTGTGGTATATATTTATAATTTATTAGGCCTTTTTGTCGTCCATACCATCCACTGGCCTTAATTCACTGCTCTATATAAAAGACTGACTGAAGAATTGACTGAGATCATTTGTTTGTCTTTCTGTGTGTCATTTACCGTCAGCTACACCCACAAAGACCAGTTAATTTATTCATTTATTTGGACGTCCATTAGTCGTAGCGCAGCACAACAGCTGCTGCCCTGAAGTCACGTCTGTGCTTCAAACTCCCCAGCAGACTGGAGACGCGTATCATCTTTAAAAAGTCGTGTCACAAGGAAGAAATGACTTGAAACTGTCGCATTTTCTCCAAATTATTCCATTCGCCTCATTTAAAACCTTCCACCTTTGGAGCTGCTTTTCTGGGGCAAGTCAAAAGGTTAAGGGTTCATCCTCTGAGGACGAACGAGTGGATCAGCCTTTCCGACACTCCATCTGATGGCTGTTAAACTATTTCACTGGAAGCCAGAAGTGTCGTTCTTGTAACGCTCCTGATGAAAAGCCACCAAGATCATGAGGGTTCATCTTCAGAGGAGGACGAACATCTGTACGACACCAACGGTCCAGCTCAGAGTTGCTGAGATATTTCAGTCAGCTCGGCCAAAAATGCAAATATAAATATAACTAGGTGAAACAGGTAACTCTAGTTGGTAATATAATCAAGATAAGCCTTCTTGTAAGGCCCTGAGGCAGTACCAGAGCTGAAAGGATTAGTTGTTCAGTCAACTGACAGATAATCAATAGGCAGCAATCTTGATTATTGACAAACTGTTTAAGTTGTTTTTGGCTTGTATTTATAAGGTTCTTGCAGGATACCTGATAATCGGAATTTTAAGCCTTTTATTTGACGGTAGGGTTGTAACAACACACCGAACCAAACCAAACCGTTCAGTACAGAGGTGAACCATGGTACGAACATGTTAAGACTACTAAGAATGGCCAATGTACAGACTTGTTTTAATTGTGAACCTCGTAGCGACCTTCTCCGTCTCACAGTTGCACAGTATTGCGGAACAAAAAACAAGTAGGAGTTTCCAGGGGAACACAGGATGTGACGGACCGTTTATTCTGCTGTGACATACGGCTAGCCAATGGGATTGCTAATGCTAACAGCTGGAAGACGCTCCGCCGTGGTTAAAACCACCCGTCTGGGATCACTTGGGTTTCCTGGTAAAGTCTGAAAAAGGAGTAAAACAAGTGGACCAGACCAAAGCTGTAAGGAGCTCCAAACGTGGGAAAGTATGGTGTTTATTATCTGTCATAACTCTGGTTTTACTTGGCCGATCAACACGATTCAAAGACTGGTAGATAGTTGGAAATCCACAGTTTAGACACAAGTTGAAACGGAGACTCAGCAAGGCGTCTTGCTGCCACGTCATCTTAAATCGGTCGTGTCATTTTGACGCGCCGACACGTCCATCAACTCCAGAGGGTTCCCTACCGAACCGAACCGTGACTTCCGTACCGAGATACGTACTGAAACGTGATTTTCGTGTACCGTTACACCCCTATTTGACAGATCCTAGAAACTGACTGCACTTTCAAGTCGACGTTACACTCATACAGTTGGCCTTCGGTTCATTTTTGAATTTATCTTTAGGAGAACATTAGTCTATCAACCCTCAGATCCTTGGCCTACTTTCAGGGTAACTCCACTACCTTTACTTTTAAGCTTTATAACAGTCTAGACTATCCAGATCTTCCATTGTTTGATATGATAATACCTCCAGATTACTTTATATTGGCCTTTTTATCAAGGACAAAAGCATTTAGTGTTATGAAACTGCTATTTTCTCTTACTTTTTCGGAATCTGTGCAAGAAAATTAGGAACTTTGTGGATAAAGTCACCAACAAACACCTGCTATGACCCAGTAATGTTCTGCATTTACATCTGGAGCATCATCGGCCCCAGTTTGACCCACATTCTTACATACATACTTCATAGTTGTAATTTCAGGTTGTTATACTACTATTACTGTTTACCACTACAGGAAACAGCAAAGCTGATGTGTAGGTTTTAAACTGCATTCATAATGGACAGAAAAGTCTGTGTATTAATAAAACAAACCTGACAACAGATGTAAAAGTCGGTTTCCACACAGCGTCCCTCTACAAGACGGAGGTTAATGTGTATTTCAGCGGTTTAATTAATCAGCTGTTAGACTGTGAAAGCGGCTGAAACGTCACACCGAGGTTCAGCTCCAGATGGAGGCTGTCTGGTTCTCCTGTTACATTTTGAACAATAACGGCTCAATCAGCCACAGACAGACGGCCGACCGGACGGATGACGATTGTTTCAAAGAGCAAATATATTTTTATTTTTATTTGCTATGCTATTGCTATGTTTGTTGAATGGTTAAAGTTACCCAACATGCTGCATGTTTACAAGTCTGTAGTCTGAATTCATCCTCTCACAGCCAGACGGAGCCTCAAATGACATTAAGTACAACAAACCTATACCCTGCAGCTATGACCCTCCTTTACTAGTATATCTGATAATGTCTGATAACACCTGCATGCTGTCTTACCTCGGTGGATAGTCATGGCCGACACAGTGCTGTCTAACCTCGTTTCAGCTCCTCGTCTCGTAGAATCGGAGGTTAAACTCCCCAAAAGCTCAAACCCTCCCCTGCGCTTGGCTAACAAACCTGACAGTCGTCATGGAAACGGCAACGCCCTGCCCTCCCCTCCAGCCTTTAAACGCTCCTGCTCAGAGCAGAAGGTGTCGGTGACATCATGCCGACAGAGGCGAGGAGGAAAGGTGTGAAGGGTGAAGGGGGGAGGAAGGAAGGAGGTGAAGGTGTCGGCTGTCTGGGTGTAGGAGGGATGATGTGTCAGTCTACGTGATGCCTGGATAGGAGCGTTGGTGCATGGACAAAACTCTAATTTAATCTACCTTGTCAAGGATAGTTTCAATTTGTAACTCTGATAAATAAAAATCAGATAAACTATTCTGACCTTTATTGATTCCCTTCTCTGCATTGACCCATCCTATTCATGGTTAACCTGAACTATACACACTAGGAGCAGTCAGGGGTTAAGGGTCTTGCTCAAGGGCCCACAGTGGTGGTGACTGGGACAAGCACTCGCTCCCATTTTCCCACCTCAGCCTCTTACCAGTCCGGGGACTCGAACCGGCGACCCACCGGTTACAAGTTGGCTTCACAAACCACAACATGTCTGACAGGTTCGTCCAGATTATCTAAAGCACCTTATCTGGAGGCCAATCAGGAAACTGGCCACAACTAACATGTCAATTATACTGAACAAAAATATAAAGGCTCCATGTGAAATATTGATGCCTCATGAAGTGCGCCACCCAAAGTGAGCGTATACTGTCTGGTACTTGTACTAAATAGATATTTTTCTTGGTTAGACCACCCCAACATGTCACATGTTGACCAAAGCAGCAACACCTCAGATGACTCCGGTCATGAGGGAACGTGTAAACGTCGCTGTGCAGCTGAATGTTCACTATCAGACGACAGGACGTTTGAGAGTTGGTTTCCAACAGACGGGCAGTACTGCAAATCCACCTCATCCACGTCAGCCACGTGTGACCACCCCAGCACAGGATGGACACATCCGGCTGGTTCACTTGTGGGATGGTCTCAGACCAGCGACACGTCCAGCAGATGAAACCTTCGGTCTGACAACAGACGCATCACACCAACATGCCAATGACACGTTCCCTCATGACCGGAGTCATCTGAGGCGTTGCTGCTTTGGTCAACATGTGACATGTTGGGGTGGCCTTTTATTGTCCCCAGTATAAGGAGTGTCTGAGTACTGCTCATTGTGTTGGAGCAGCGTCTGGATATGCCACACCCATGGACTGAATGGAATTAATGCATCACTGAGGCAGTGGTGGACTCAGATTTGGGAACTAATCAAGAGAAATATCCATTTAGTACAAGTACCAGACAGTATACACTCACTTTGGGTGGTGCACTTCATGTGGCATCAATATTTCACATGGGGCCTTTATATTTTTGTTCAGTTTATAATAATTCATATCACATGTCTGTAACACGTCAAGCCATGAGGGTGATAATTTCCCAGTTTGCATTCATTTGTGCTTCATTTTGACTAATATCCCTGAGAACTTTTAGCCTCAGACCGTTTCATGAAGGAACTTTTTCCATTTTGTCGTCTGCTTGTCCGACTTGTGACATCTCCTGAACCACGTGCAGTTTCATGACATGAATGAAAAGAAAGGTATTTGTGTTTTTGTAACTGACTGAGCAGACATGACAAGTTGTACCACGAGGCTTTTATCTTCGATAGCTCCTCAGATATTGTCATCCAAACGTTTCAAATTCCAATTTGTGAAAGAATTTGATAAAAGTGGGTCAGCTGTTTTTTTTAAAATTCTCAGATAGTACTTGTTATATCATCTATTAAGTTTCACAGCTGCCATTTAAACATCCATAGTTTATGATAAAAAAGGTGCAAAAAATTAGAGTTGGTGGAACAGAAGGACCCTGATGATTTGAGATGGAACAACCCAAATGCAGACGGCTCTATTGCAACGGTGACGTACATGCAGTGACAGGCGACGCAGCAACAGCAGCAGCATGCAGCAGACTCAAGACATGCTGCTGCTGCTGTTTCACTGCTTTGCAAATCGGGTCAAGGTGAGGAAGAGATGAGCAGCAGAATGAATCCACAACCAGACAGAAACTGGAAAAACCAAGGAACTGGCGGATTTTCAACTTTCCGACAGTCCTTGAACTCATCGCGTGTGACATGCAGTTGATTTGGAAAACTTAAGCTAAACTATATTTGATCAAAATTAGCTCATTCTAAAATGGGAGCATACATACATTTTTTTCCAAAATTAAACTGTTGGCAAAAGATTCTGTAAAAATCTGAGTTTCTGAGCTGAACTGCAGGCAGTGTTAAAACAGAGCAGAGAGGAGACAAGTGTGAATAAACTGAAATGTATTGTATTATATGTTAAACTAGAAAAGTACTGGGAGACCTCAGACCTCCTCCAAGCAGCTCATTTCCCCCCATGTTGGGATTTACACCCAGAAATAATCATCCCAGGATTGTTTTATCTGCATTATTAAGAAAACAAACCCTTAGCATCTGGATTCACATTGATATCATCATTATTTAAATAGTTATTCACCAGAATCTCTTTCTGGGTAATGGTGGTTTCTTCTGGATCCAGCTCCATAGCTGTTGATTCTACAACAGATCTGTTGGATCCTCCTGATTCAGCAGAGTCTCAGCTACATGTTGGTGTTGGCTGCATGTCTGGATCTTCATCTGTTACCTTACAGTGATGACCATTCCACAGGCCCTCTAGTTTTTCCTGTTCTGGATCCTAGTATCCGGAATTTTGCCCGGATCCGGATCAAATTTTGAGATGTTGTAGAAATTAGCAGGAACTGATCCTGTATTTTTTACCAAGCAGCCTGGACATTTGTTGTGGAGTTACATGCACATATTCATGCACGTTGCCCTATCTCCCAATACTAAAGAATCCTGGAAAACATTCCTGGATCCAGACGTTGATCCGGATCACCACCAAGATCTGATCATCTGGTCCTTGTCCCATCATCCACCTTTCCTGGGTATTTCTTAAAAATCTGCTCAGAACTTCTTGTGTAAAGTCGCTAACAGACAGATAAACGGAGGTAAATATCTATAATATGCTTTCCTCTACTGTTGGTACAACCTGTGGTCACTTGGAAAAATGCTGCACATATTGATCTCCTCAATTTTCATGACGTAAACAAAGAAATTAAGCTGTTGTCTTCTCATATTTATGATTTACGGCATTATAACTTTGGTATAGGAGCTCTCTCTACGCCTAGCCGTGGTTATACTGTCTCCATAGAGGTGAAATATGAGCCCAGAAACAGCCTGGGGTTCAGAGGGTTAAATGAAATGACCAGTTAGGTTTGAATTAATTAACTAATCTGTATGATAGGAATGAAAGGATAGAAAAGTAGCGTTCAACAGGAGTCCGCCACTAAGGAGCACAAATGTCTGCACAAAGCTTCATGGCAATCCTTTAATTGTTAAAGAGTGGCCCGACAAGGGATCGAGTACATAAACATACCGTCTGCAACGCTCCTACAGTCGACCCTCTGCATTAAAATAAAGCTAGAGTCTGAAGAGGAGACTCACCTCTCTTGATGTGTTTGAGTTGCCTCTCCGCCTCGTCTCTCTCCTCCGTCAGTCTGTTGCACTGCAGAGGCAGACAGCAGGTCAACCCGTTAGATACACAACAGACCCGACACAACGATCACCGATAGCAGCAGAGCACAGCGACCCCAACACTGTTTACACGCTTAACATGGTTCACCTCGAAACACTTTAAAAAGAAAACGACACAGAAAACCTGCATTTAACCTGGTGAGTGATGGGCACCCTGTGAATTATTAACCTGACAGCATATATTAATAATTTGTGCTACCTGACAGGTCGGCATGAACTTTTCCTCCTTGCTGCTACTGTGTGATTTATCTTCTAATTCATCAGTTCATGTTGGCCAATGAGGCAGTTAGCAAGCTCGTTAGATTAGACTCTAATCATTTAAAAAGGTAGACTCACTGAGATCTTTTTCAAGAGAGACCGGTGTACAAAAATAAACATGTACATGATGTTTACAGATGCACAGTCGGACATAATTTGACCTGTTCTCGCATTTAGAAAACACATTAATGTAAGATTTTAACACGTTCTAGAGTCCTTCCACGTGAAATCAACCAAATCTAAAAGAAGAAGGTCCCACCCATCCCCCTATCATGGGATATATCATAGTTTCCTCCTTCATTTAACCTCTACCTTTACAAGCCTTCCGGGACCTGCTGCCACGAAGCATGATGATGCTGCCACCACCGTGCTTCACAGTGGGGATGGTGTGTTTATGATTAAGTGTCGTGTTTAGTGTCAAACATAGCATCCAGTGTGATCTGCACTTTTAAATTGAGCACTAATATCATGTGATGTACTATAGTTCCAACAGTAAAACTGAACCACTTTAATGTCTATGACAGAGTAAAAGAAACAAGGATTACACTGGAACCCTGGTACCCTGAATGTGTCCTCCATTACCTACATTTGTGTAGCTGAAAATAAATGTTTTCCTAAGCCGCAGCTCTTTTTCAGACGGCATCAGGTTGTCCTCCAGAATTTCCCTTTACAGCGCCTCCTTCATTTAACCTCTACCATTACAAGCCTTCCGGGACCTGCTGCCAAGAAGCATGATGATGCTGCCACCGCCGTGCTTCACAGTGGAGATGGTGTGTTTGGGATTAAGTGCCATGTTTGGTGTCAAACATAGCATCTAGTGCGGATTATTTTTTCATATTATATGTAATAGTTTCAATAGTAACAGTAAACCAATTTAAAATCTATGACAGAATAAAAGCAACAAGCATTTCGCTGAATCCACTGCTAACCTGAATGTGTCCTCCATTACCTACATTTACCTACATTTGTCTTGCTGAAAAAGATTTTTTTTTTTTTAAGCCGTGGTTCTCTTTCAGACTGCATCAGGTTGTCCTCCAGAATTTCCCTTCCAGGACCTGCTGCCAAGAAGCATGATGATGCTGCCACCGCCATGCTTGACAGTGGGGATTATAATCTAGTGTGAGCTGCAGATTCTTTTTTTAATTATTATTTTATTAAGCACCCATATCATGGTGTATATATAGTTCCAATAGTATATTTAAACCAGTTTAATGTCTATGACAGAGTAAAAGAAACAAGGACTACACTGGAGCCCTGGTACCCTGAACGTGTTCTCCATTACCTACATTTATCTAGCTGAAAAATAAATGTTTTCCTAAGCCGCAGTACTTTTTTAGACGGCATCAGATTGTCCTCCAGAATTTCCCTTTACAGTAACTCCTTCATTTAACCTCTATCTTTACAAGCCTTCCAGGACCTGCAGCCAAGAAGCATGATGATGCTGCCAACACCGTGCTTCACAGTGGGGGTTGGCATCCAGTGTCGTCTAGTTTCAACAGCAAAACCAAACAAGTTTAAAGTCTATGACAGAGTAAAAGAAGCAAGCATTACACTGGAACCCTGGTGCTTTTGATGTCTTATCCATTTTCAGATAATTCACCGGAGAAAACTTTAAAATGGATATTTTCTATCTATCACCATGTGAGATAGGTGGTTGGTCAAAACACGTTACTGCAAATTAAAGCTCACATTTTACCTGCGTTTGATGCCATCCTCATCTTTTAGCCACGATTCCTTTGGTGTCAACATCATTTTCTAATATAGGCTGATGCTACAAAGCAATATACACTAATATATTTAAGTTATTGTTTTTAATTACTTTATTATTTGCATTATTTACTGACTATGAATCTCATCTAAACATGTCTGATGTCTAGCTTCACTGGATTTTTCAGACGGTGCAAAGAGAGAAATCTCAGAGACTCTTCTGTCCCGGGAGACGAGACAGAAGTGCAGTGGAAGCAGATTTCCTCCTCGCTATGATCTCCGGATAAACACTCATTTCATCTGATCCCCCTCCCTGCCTCAGACGGCGCTGCCCGTCTCCATCGTCTCAAAACGCCGCCCAGCCTTGGTCCCAACACCGACGGCCCATCACCTCTGATAACAGACTGACTCACTCTGCTGCTGCTGACTTGACGGCTGCCCTACAAAAAGGCAAAAAGGCCGTAACTGATCGTTTTCACGTCCACAGGATCTGATTTAAGTGTCTCGTCTCGGGCTATATTTAGGATGAGCAGCTGAGGAAGAAGACGGGTTTGGATGCTGAAGACACAAAACATGGGCGACTGAAACAGCAGCTGCAGATATCTGAGGTTAAGTACAGACACATCGTTTGTACTCAAAGACAAACACTTTAGCTTCTTCTGGGTGGGAAGAACACATCTGGATGACAATATGGAGAATAAATAACTCCCAGATGTTGTCCTTCAACAGTCACCAACGACCCAAATTTACAAGAGAAGGATTGTGGAAGAAAATACCCTCAAAACTATTTCGTTACAGTCAGAGTCATAGGAGTCTTGGTGTCCTCCCTCACTAGTCTCCTTCTTCTAACTCCTTCAGAGGAGTCATAGGAGTCTTGGTGGCCTCCCTCACTAGTCTCCTTCTTCTATCTCCTTCAGAGGAGTCATAGGAGTCTTGGTGTCCTCCCTCACTAGTCTCCTTCTAACTCCTTCAGAGGAGTCATAGGAGTCTTGGTGTCCTCCCTCACTAGTCTCCTTCTTCTAACTCCTTCAGAGGAGTCATAGGAGTCTTGGTGTCCTCCCTCACTAGTCTCCTTCTTCTAACTCCTTCAGAGGAGTCATAGGAGTCTTGGTGTCCTCCCTCACTAGTCTCCTTCTTCTAACTCCTTCAGAGGAGTCATAGGAGTCTTGGTGTCCTCCCTCACTAGTCTCCTTCTTCTAACTCCTTCAGAGGAGTCATAGGAGTCTTGGTGTCCTCCCTCACTAGTCTCCTTCTTCTAACTCCTTCAGAGGAGTCATAGGAGTCTTGGTGGCCTCCCTCACTAGTCTCCTTCTTAAACTCCTTCAGAGGAGTCATAGGAGTCTTGGTGTCCTCCCTCACTAGTCTCCTTCTTCTAACTCCTTCAGAGGAGTCATAGGAGTCTTGGTGTCCTCCCTCACTAGTCTCCTTCTTCTAACTCCTTCAGAGGAGTCATAGGAGTCTTGGTGTCCTCCCTCACTAGTCTCCTTCTTCTACTCCTTCAGAGGAGTCATAGGAGTCTTGGTGTCCTCCCTCACTAGTCTCCTTCTTCTAACTCCTTCAGAGGAGTCATAGGAGTCTTGGTGTCCTCCCTCACTAGTCTCCTTCTTCTAACTCCTTCAGAGGAGTCATAGGAGTCTTGGTGGTCCTCCCTCACTAGTCTCCTTCTTCTAACTCCTTCAGAGGAGTCATAGGAGTCTTGGTGTCCTCCCTCACTAGTCTCCTTCTTCTAACTCCTTCAGAGGAGTCATAGGAGTCTTGGTGGCCTCCCTCACTAGTCTCCTTCTTCTATCTCCTTCAGAGGAGTCATAGGAGTCTTGGTGTCCTCCCTCACTAGTCTCCTTCTTCTGACTCCTTCAGAGGAGTCATAGGAGTCTTGGTGTCCTCCCTCACTAGTCTCCTTCTTCTAACTCCTTCAGAGGAGTCATAGGAGTCTTGGTGGCCTCCCTCACTAGTCTCCTTCTTCTAACTCCTTCAGAGGAGTCATAGGTGTCTTGGTGGCCTCCCTCACTAGTCTCCTTCTTCTAACTCCTCCAGAGGAGTCATAGGAGTCTTGGTGGCCTCTCTCACTAGTCTCCTTCTTCTGACTCCTTCAGAGGAGTCATAGGAGTCTTGGTGTCCTCCCTCACTAGTCTCCTTCTTCTGACTCCTTCAGAGGAGTCATAGGAGTCTTGGTGGCCTCCCTCACTAGTCTCCTTCTTCTAACTCCTTCAGAGGAGTCATAGGAGTCTTGGTGGCCTCCCTCACTAGTCTCCTTCTTTAACTCCTTCAGAGGAGTCATAGGAGTCTTGGTGTCCTCCCTCACTAGTCTCCTTCTTCTAACTCCTTCAGAGGAGTCATAGGAGTCTTGGTGGCCTCCCCTCACTAGTCTCCTTCTTCTAACTCCTTCAGAGGAGTCATAGGAGTCTTGGTGTCCTCCCTCACTAGTCTCCTTCTTCTAACTCCTTCAGAGGAGTCATAGGAGTCTTGGTGTCCTCCCTCACTAGTCTCCTTCTTCTAACTCCTTCAGAGGAGTCATAGGTGTCTTGGTGTCCTCCCTCACTAGTCTCCTTCTTCTACCTCCTTCAGAGGAGTCATAGGAGTCTTGGTGTCCTCCCTCACTAGTCTCCTTCTTCTGACTCCTTCAGAGGAGTCATAGGAGTCTTGGTGTCCTCCCTCACTAGTCTCCTTCTTGTAACTCCTTCAGAGGAGTCATAGGAGTCTTGGTGTCCTCCCTCACTAGTCTCCTTCTTGTAACTCCTTCAGAGGAGTCATAGGAGTCTTGGTGTCCTCCCTCACTAGTCTCCTTCTTGTAACTCCTTCAGAGGAGTCATAGGTGTCTTGGTGGCCTCCCTCACCAGTCTCCTTCTTGTAACTCCTTCAGAGGAGTCATAGGAGTCTTGGTGTCCTCCCTCACTAGTCTCCTTCTTCTAACTCCTTCAGAGGAGGGAACATTTTCAAGGTTGGTAAATACTTTTTATAGACACTGTATAGGATGTATTTTAGTTTCTCGCTGCCTTTAAGGGAGGTATAGTTTTTTAACAGTTGTCACCATCTGCTCTTATGACCACCAACAACTAAACCAGCTGATTATCTCAGATGGTTCGTTTGAGACGAGCAAAGCCAGGATGAGCTGTGACTCACCTTGACGTCATGCAAAGGTAGGAGATGATAACCTCAAGAATTCAGTGTGGCTGCAGGTTTTGGACCTATTCATTGCCAAAGCCTCCGAGCATGATGGGAAACCCTGGGCTCTCCGATCATTTAAGAGCTGAGTTGTTTACATCTGACGGATGAATAATGAAATCTGCTGCTGTTTATTTGCTTCCTCTCCACGTCTGTTGTCACCATTGATTCATGTTTTTGAATTGAGTTGTTTCAGCTCAGCAATCAAGTCTGGGAAGTCAACCTATATACAGAAGTGGCTTTATTATTCTACCTTCAGAGCTTAAAGCAAACTATAAAAGGTCTAATGATTCCCCCATTATTCTTTCCTCTTGCGTCCTAACAAGGGAATGGCATCATCTCATTCCGTGTCTTTTCTTTGCAGGACAGATGTACGTTGGTCTTCTGAGTGACCGCAGTCAATAATCGAGGATCCGCAGTGCCGCCGTGCATCATTTAAAATGGTAATTGGAACTTTGTAAAGCATTCAGTGACCTCCTGTACAGCAAAAATAACAGCACACAAAGAAAACTGTCCCTTTGGGTTCCAACAACCTTCAGAGGACAGGCTCGCTGCATGCATCGTTCTGTCCGTAGCTACGAGCTTGTTCTCTAGAGCAAGTCAAGCAGACATACTGGATGCAGCAGGGCAACAGTTGAGCCCTGAAGGTTCACCAGTTTACAGTGCATTGTTTAAAATGGCCAAGCTCCTGTGACGGACTTAGGATCTGAACCTGTAGATAACAGACCAATGAGTCCTGCTCCGTTTTAAACCCTCTGAGGAATGGAAGACGGCGTGGTGTTTGTGGCCTTTCAAATCCGTCAGCTGTTAAGTGATTCATCCAGTCTGTGCCTGCTCGTAAAGCCAGGAAACAATCCCACGGTGCCCATACTGTGTTTGTGCTGAGGTTCAGCTGGTCATCACTCACCGGTAAATACATCAGACCCAGCTGACCGATGAAACCGAATTAAAGCCCATTCATGAGAGGCTGGAGCAGACGGATGAGTGCAAACCTCAGGGTGATAAACATCCCAACGCTCCCTTATCTTTGTTGTCAATGGCCCCGTTTATACCTGTGGTCTTTATCTAGATGCTTTATCAGGTTAACTGCATGTCCTCACCAGGTCGGTGCTGATAAAGAGCTTGGATGTTCCTGGTCTTATTATGCAAATGAATTAGGTGAGACTGGTGATGGGATCTTTTAACTTGCTGGGTTAATATTTCTATTAAGAAGGAATGTGGTATTACAATGCAGATATATGCCAATTTGATCAGTCCGATAACATCTGGAGGTCTGGTCATATTTACACATAGAACACATATTTCATTATCCAAGAGGGTCCATATCTAATCCAGGAGTCACAGAAGAACCCAGAGGAACATCCAAAGACCTGCAGACCTCACTGGCCTCAGTTAAGGTCCGTCTACATGATTCCACAATGAGGAAGACTCTGGGAGGAAATGGATCCATGGAGAGTTGAAGGATCAAACCACTACTGACCAGAAACAACATAAAGGTTCATCTGGATGAGCTCCAAGACTTCTGGATAACATCCTGTGGACTGATGAGTCAAAGGTGGAACTTTTAGAAGACATGGGTCCGTTACATCTGGAGTAAAGCTGATACTGCATCCACCAGAAGAACATCTACCAACAGTGAACCATGGTGGTGGTAGTGTGATGGTTGGAGGACCTGGACCACTTGTCATCACTGATGGAGCCATGAATTCTGCTCTCTATCAGAAAATCCTCCTGGAGAATCTCCACCATCAGTTCATGACCTGAAGCTCAACACTAATGGTTCATACAGCAAGACGAAGACCCAAAGACCACAAGCAAGTCCACCTCTGAGGGGCTCAGGAAGAACTGAATGAAGGCTCTGGAGTGGCCCAGTCAAACTGAGATGCTGTGGTAAGACCTTAAAAGAGCCTTTCATGATGGAAAACCTTCAAATGTGACTGAATTAAAGCTATTCTCCAGAGAAGAGTGGACCAACATTCCTCCATGGTGATGGAAAAGACTGATCACAAGCTGGAACCAACATTTAACTGTTGCTGCCAAGAGACCAAGCAGTTAGTCGGGTTAGGGGGGCAATTACTTTTTCACAGGGGTGATACAGGTTTCAATAAATCATCATTTAAAAACTATAGTTTATGTTTTGTGGGTTATCTCTGTCTAATATTCAATAAATATAAATATCAGGTTGATGGTGTGGAATTGAAGATTTCTGTAGGGGGCAAATACTTTTTCATGACACTGTACACCTTCCCTAACATCAGATGCTGGAGACATGACCTGAATTATGACGTCTGGCAAACAGATGGCTGCAGTCAAACCAGAAGCGTCAAAGGTATTATGGTATTTTTTTTGGAAAACTGTTCTCGACCTAATTGAAAAATATTAACGGTTAAGGTTCTAGGTGTAACGGCGACAGACCACGCCAGTGTTCAGGAGCACGACGAGGACGCTCAGCATCCAGCTCTCCGTCTCCTCCGGCAGCAGGAAGCGCTTGGCCCACTTTCGTCGAGCTCTACACCTGCAGCCTCACTCGCTGTCAGCTCGCATTTCCCTGAGGAGCACGGCGAGGGCAGCAGGTTCACCGGCACACAGCGAGGCCCAGACACCGGCAGAGCGACGGTTCAATTCCCTCTGCTGCCCAGAGACCACTGCACCTTATACTTAGTGATATGAAACCTACAATCCCCACTTATCAGACCCAGGAGCATGCAGGCCTCTGATGCTCTTCAGCTCTAAGGATGCAGCAGAAACATTATTAGCATGACGCAGCAATTTAAGAAGAGCTCCTCCTTAATGAGGCCTGCAGCTTTACCCAGTAACCAGCCAGGCAGCATTCATTAGCGGTTTACTTTGATTGGCCTAAGGAGCTTATACATGCTGGGTTTTCCACTATGGCATCAATGAACAACCAATAATTACATGTTCATAAATTGATTCATCAAATTTGCTTGTTTGAAGCTCAAAATACTCACAAAAACCAGGACTTTAAACACCAAAGCTGATCTTTAAATTCCAAGATACAGTCGACTACATTAGCTTTAGCCACGGCTACGTCTCCCGCTACCTTTGAGCAGCCAGAGCATCACTCCTACTTGGTTTGTACCACTTCAGATTTTACAATTATTACATTTTCGTGGCTTTGTTCCCACCAAAAGCCTAAACAAACGCTAATATAATAAATAAAATTAGCAGCAGCTGTTGTTGCCGCACCGCTACTCTGCCTGCTAGCTTGGTTAGCATGTGAAAATCTGCAAATCTGCCTTTGAATCACAAGGATGCATCTTCAAACTGCTTGTTGTGCCCCGTTACCAGCTAAGAACGCTCACAAAAAAACCCCCAAAAAGCAGGACTACTGCTGTCTTTACCTGCTAAAGAGCGCCGGCTCAGCTGGACCCTCACCTGACCTAATGAATGCCCTTTGATCATGTGACAGGAAGTGACTGTGGCGGCCATTAATTAAGTGGGCTAGGCTAGTTAGCATGTATCTCTGTTTAAGAGTGAATATGAAATGTCTGTTAGGTAAGTAAGCAGTCAAAACATCACATTAATTCAGCTTTGATCAAACATGTCATCCTTCTTAGGGCAGAGCAAGGCACTGACCTACTTCTGGGATTTGGGGTTAAATGTCCAATAAGCAGCTGAAAATGACTCAACATGTGTCCAGAATAATTCCCAAATTGTCCAATAATGTCTACATATTTGTCCACAATTAATCAAAATCTGTCAGAATGAGGAAAATCATCCAAAATGACTCAAATCTTGTCCATAACCTGTCCAGAATTATATTCCCCCCAAAATGGCTCAAATATTGTCCAAAATTATTCAGAATTTGTCGAAAAAATGCAAAAAATGACTCAAATTAAGACTAAAATGATTCCTAAATTTGTTCAAATTGGCTTAAATAGTGGCCCAAATAATAATACAATTGTCCAAAACTACACAAATTTCACCAATAATAAATCACAGTTTGCCAAGATGAGAAATAGTTGCCTAAAAACTCTTAAAATTGGCTCCAAATGGATTAAATGTTGTCCAAAATAATCATAATTTGTCTAAAAATCCTAAAAATGACTCAAAGTGTGTCCAAAATGATTCCATACTTTGTCCAAAATTAATTTAAATCTGTCACAATGAGAAAAACGGTCCAAATTGGCTCACAAACTTTCAAAAAAATGCCTAAAGGTAATCAAAATTTGTCTGGAATGGATGTAAATATGCCAGAATTACATTTTTTCCACCGAAAGTGACTCAAACTTTGTCCAAAATTATTCAGAATTTGTCCAAAAATTGCAAAAATGGCTCAAATTATGACCAAAATGACTCCAAAAATCCTCAGAATGTGTCAAAATGACAAAAAATCAAAAAATGATCCACTGTTGTCTACAACCTGTCCAAAATGGCTCCAAAACTTTCCAATAAATGTCTAAAAATGATGAAAATTTCTCTGAAAAGGATCTAAATGTGGCGGAATTCTGTTTTTTCTGCAAAATGATTCCAATACTGTCCAAAATTACTCAGAATTTGTTGAAAAAATGCAAAAAATGTCTCAAATTATAACTAAAATTGTTCCTAAATTGCTTAAAATGGCTTAAATAATGTCCCAAATAATAATACAATTATTCAGAATTACACATAATTCACCTGTAATAAATCCCAGTTTGCCAAAATGAGAAATATTTGCCTAAAACTACTAGACATTGGTTCCAAACCACTCAGAGGTTGATCAGAATGAATCCAGCTCTGGGTTCATTTCTCGCTTTGTAACTCAGAGGATGGAGCGAAGGTTGGAGGTTCTATTCCCGTCTCAGGTCACCAGACGGAGCAGTAGCCCTCCTTTGACCCCCAGGCCTCCTTAAATCTGCACATTCACAGGTTCGGTTCGGTCCTTGGAGGTCAAAGGGTGGCGCGGCTCAGGTCCCAGAGAGGCCTGGGCTTCTCCCCACCGCCCTGCTGCCTCTGGGCTGAATGGGACCCATGGAGACCCTCCTGCTAAATATCAGCCCCAACCTGAGGTGAAGCTCTTCTTTGTGAGCCTCCCCACACTCTGAAGACACCTGAATCATTCATATTCGCTGCCAGGAGGAAAAGCTGAGGCATAAATTAAACATCTCACTCCTTCTCTCTGCTCAAATGGCGAGAGGAGAGATTTAGGGAGGGGTCCGGCTCCGTGCTGCCACAATAACCTCCAGGAGAAGCCGGCCGGCGAGTTGGAAAGAGCCGGTAGGACGGCTTCCTGGAGCCTGAGAGGTGCGTGGAAGCGTTCCCTCGACACATGAACGGGTTTTACACGCTTCAGAGGAAGATCAGGAGGTGTTCTGTGGGGTTTTGTGGCTTTACCTCTGTTTGCATGTGCGCGTCCCTCTCCTCCTCCTCGCATCCCTCCATCTGCGCGGATGATGATGAGCAGGGAAGCATTTCCACGGACAGGATCGGATATTCTCACTCGTGTCTTTTCCACCAGAGGAAACTGGACTTGGAGCTACATGGAGCTGCTTTTCTAGCAGCACATGTCCGAATCCGAGCCTCCTCTTTCTTTTTTATTCCGAGCACATGGGATGGAGAGCGGCTCGGTGCTGCTGCTGCTGCTGCTGCTGCCGGCGGACTGGATCCTCCTCCTCCTCCTCCTCCTCCTCCTGACAGCATCATCTGGCTCCCTGGACCCCTCCTCCTCCTCCTCCTCCTCCTCCTCTTCCTCCCTCCTCCTCCTCCTCAGGCCAAACCTTTTGCGCATGTGCGTAAATGCGCGTCAAATTTGGGCACCAACGGCCCCACGGAGGGAGTCAGGGTGCGTTCAAGTGCCGGCGGAAGAGTGTAACACACCCAGTGCTGCGTTCAAGTTCAACTTAGTTTCAAGGGAAAATAAGGCCTCATGAAGCCGTCTTTAGTTTTTAAAAGTCAGGTTACAGGAAAACAAGTTTCAAAGGAGGACACTCAGGTTTAACTATGAAAATAACAGCAGATATTTGCACAACAATGATATTTTAAGACGATTAAATACAATAAAACAGTGTAATTTTGCATCACACAAGAAAAAAGTCATTTTTAAGCAGTCAAAATGTAAATTATTACTTTTTTCCTGTGATGTTTTTTATTGGCTTTAGTTAAACAAAGCAGTGAAAAAGGATTTCATGTGCTGAAGCTGCTTTTAACTCACATATTCTAACGCAGTTTTTCAGTTCATTTCTTAAATCAGCTCCTTGCTCTAAATGGACAAGATGCTCTGAATATAGCAGGTTTTAAGATGATCTGTAAGGTCTGTGCCGACCCTCAAAGGAGGCCATAAAACTACTGTGTTACTGATCCTCTGTGTAGCTACATGATGGATCGGAGCGTCCAGAGGTTTGTTTTACTGTCCCACTGCGACATCTAGTGGTGCTACTGTGCAGCTACAGGACGTTTAAAATCATTTAAAGACTTTAAAATTAAACTTCAGTTACAGCTCACTGAAGGTGCTGTAGTTAATTTTGTTATTAATTACAGGAATAAAACCTATTTGTGTTTGCAATATGTGAATAATGTTTATATTAGATAAAAGTATGTATCATATATGAAGGTAAGTCAAATTAAAATAATGATAGGGCCTTAATTAGTTAGCACAAATAACAATATAAAGTGTAATTGCTAAAGAAACAAAGAGTACAGAGCTAAATTTAAAAAGTAGCTTCATAAATACAAAGAGAGCATCAGTGAGTCAAACTGAGCACCAAGTAAATAATTTAGATTTCTTATTTCTAACCACCAACATTAAGCCGACATGCTCCTTGTAGGGAAACACAGGTTCACATTCACATTTCATGTCTTGTTAATCACAAACTGCAGTCTTTGTTTTAATCTGGAAGCTCTAGAGCAGAATGATTGAATTGTTGTCTACAACCTGTCCTCAGTGGCTCAAAAACGTTACAAACATTATCTAAAAAATGTCCAGAATAAATGAAAACGTCCAAAACTAATCAGAATTTGACCAGAAAAATGACTTAAAGTGTGTCCAAAATGATTCCACAGTGATTCATATTCCCCCAAATAAAGACACAATCGTTCAAAATTACACACAATTCACCCATAATAAATCAAAATTTGACGAAAGTGATTTATATTTGCCCAAAACAACCTAAAATTGGTTCCAAATAGTATATAACATAAATAATAATCAGAATTTGTTGAAAAAGAATCTGTCAAATTTAGAAAAACTATCGAAAATGACTCAAACATTGTCTACAATCTGTCCAAAATGGCTCAAAATTATCTAAAAATGATTTAAAACATGTCCAAAATAAACAAAAATGCCCGAAATTACCCTCAGTTTGTCCAAAATGGATCTAAAAATGCCAGAATTACATTTTTCCCACTCAAAATGACTCAAACGTCGAACAAAATGAATCAGAATTTGTCCAAAAATTCAAAAAATGACTTAAAGTGTGTCCAAAATTATTCATTTTGCTCAAAATAATCATTCAGGATTACACAAAATTCGCCCATCATGAATCATAATTTGCCAAAATGATTTATATTTGCCAAAAACAACCTTAAATTGGTTCCGAATGGTTTAAAAGTTGTTCAAAATGACATAAATCTGTGAATAATGACTCAAATATTGTCTAAAATAACTCCTAAATTGTCAGTAGCGTGTCTTTAATGCCTCTCAACAGACCAAACATGTCAAAAATAGAATTTCTAACCTTTTAATGAATCAAAAGAACTTTTGCAGACAACAGCAGTGATGACGCGTCATATGACTCAGCGGCCACGTGACCGCTGTGATCGTAAACACGGAAGTGAAGCAGCAGCAGCGGAGAAAACAGAATCGGTGTTTCCGGTTCGGCGGTCACTTTAACGTCTCTGCGCTCATCGGGTGTGTGTGTGTCGGTGTGTGTCGGTGTGAGAGGATCCAGGATGGACCGGTGTGTGTCGGTAAAGGTGGCCGTGCTCGTCGCTGCGGTTTTGTCTCAGGCGAACTGCGGCTCGTTCAGGCTGAAGAGAGTCTCCAAGGCGCAGGTGAGAGACTGCAGCTCCACGACCCACAGCTCCGAGCACATGTTCAGGACAATAACACGGTTCTAGGCTTCTCTATCCAGCAGTATCAGTCAGTGCTATTCATTCAGCCCATTTAAAACCATATTCTAAGTGATTTCCAGTAGATTGGTGTTTAAATATTTAGGTTAAAACCCTACAGTGTAATTTATAGTATGAATTTACCAGAGCTTTTTAAATATTAAGCGTAAAAACTGACAAAAATGACATAACAATACAGCTTTGTCTCACTATACTGCATAATAACCTATAACTCCAAGTGTCTCCTTTTGTTTCAGTGCAAAAAAGTACGTTTACATTTAAGGAACTGTCTTTTTTTACTAAACATAATGAACAACCTGAAAGTTCTTTTAAAAATAAGTTCAGTTTCAACCATTTACACATGTGCTTTACAACTTTACAACAGATCAGAGTGTGTCTATAACATAGTATATAACTTTACGATCAAAACAACTTGTCAAAGTCTGGAAATTATTTTCAATTTACAGTTAATGTCTCTTTTTTTATGCTTTGCAAAGCGTGTTTGACGCCCCGGCACTGTAGCGTTGAGGCTAAGAGCCAACAGTGTGATTAATTATGGAAATTAACCTGATTAATTTAGAATTAAAGTCATGAAACTGCAAAACTATACATGAAATCCCAACAGATCCAAGAGTCTCCTGCATTCCCTGTGAGCAAACTTTGTTTTTATATGAATTTTTATTTTTATTGTGCATGTAGCCGCCAAATACAACATATAGAAACAAGTCAGTTAACTAATTCCTTTGTTTTGCTGCTTGTGGTTTGTTCTGCATTCGTCCTGTAGTCAGTTAATCGTTTGTTTTCTCCACAACTCAAAGACGTTCAGTTCAGTGTTAAAGAGGTTAGACTTTTCTTTTAAAAGTACTCAAACTAATTAAAGAATAAACACAATAACTGGCAAATAATTTGATAGTTAACATCTAACCTATTAATGTGTCAATCGTTGCAGCTCTAATGTTGAATCTACTTGTTTGTTATGACTCCAAAATTATTAAAGATGGCTTAAATGTTGACCAAAATAAGACATAACTGTTCAAAAGTACACAAAATCCACACATAATGAATCACAGTTTGCCAACAATGCTTTATATTTACCTAAAACTACTTAGCATTGGTTCCAAATGGCTTAAAGGCTGTTCAGAACTAATCAGAATTTGTCCAGCAATTGCAAAAATGGCTCAAAGTGACTCCCAAATTGTCGAAAAATGACTACAGATTTGTCAAAATGACAAAAATGACTCAAATGCTGTCTACAGCCTGACTAGAATGGCTCTAAAACTTTCCAGAAATTGTCTTAAAGCTATTTAAAATGTGTCTAAAATAAACAACAACGTCCAAAATGACTTAAGATTTGTCCAGATTGGATCTAAATATACCAAAATTGCATTTTTCTGACAAAATTACTCAATTGTTGTCCACATGGAATCAGAATTTGTCCAAAAATGATTTAGATTTGCCTTAAACAACTTAAAACTGGCTCTAAATGGCTTAAAGGCTGTTCAGAATTAATCAGAATTTGTCCAAAAATTGAAAAAATGACATAAAATGTGTCCAAAATTATTCTAAAATTGTCCAACAATGACTACAAATTTGCCCAAAATGAATTAAAATCTGTCAGAATGAGACAAATGGTCCAAAATGACTCAAATGTCGTCTACAGACTGACTAAAATGGCTCAAAAACTTTCCAAAAATAGTCTAAAAAAGATCACAATTTGTCCGAAATGGATCTAAATAATGCAGAATTACATATATCCACCCAAAATGATTCTAAAATTGTTCAAAATGGCTTAAATATTGACCATAATAATGACACAATTGCTTAAAATCAACAAAATTCACCCATAATAAATCAAAATTTACCAAAAGTGATTTATATTTGTCTAAAACAACTTAAAATTGGTTCCAAAGGCTTAAAGGTTGTTCAAAATGAATCAGAATTTTTACGAAAATTGCAAAAATGACTCAAAGTGTGTTGAAAATTGTCAAAAAATGACTACAAATATTATCCGAAATTAATTAAAATCTGTCAAAATTAGAAAAATGGTCCAAAATTACTCAAATGTTGTCTAGAACCTGTCCGAAATGGCAGAAAACCTTTCCAATAACTGTCTAAAAAAAATTAAAAGTATGGCAGAATTATATTTTACCTGCAAAATGACTCAAATATTAACCAAAATTAATCAGAATTTGTCGAGAAATTAGAAAAACGGCTCAAATTTTGTCCAAAATGCTTCCAAAATGGTTCAAAATGTCTTAAATATTGCCTTAAAATCAGACAGAATTCACCCATAATGAATCCCAGTCTGTGTGGGTTGTGTCTTGTGATATACGAAACCAAAACCAGACAGCATCATAAACACATGTTCGTTATGGAGCCCAGTCTCTGCCTGTATACCATAAAAACCAGGTAGGAGTCTAAAAACATCCACAGTGGCTTTTAATAAACTTTACTCAGCTGCGGCGCTCAGGGAGATAAATAGTCCTTCAGTGGCCTCTAAAGACGGGAAACCGGCCTCTGTTTACCAAATGACACACGGCGACGAGCAGATCAGCTGATCGACCCGGGAATCCGCAGACAATCAGGTGGAAAATGACTCGACTGTGTTTCCTATCAGCAGAACAGACGAGACAAGCCGACTCGTTGTTTCAGCCTCCAGCCGCATGACGACGTCTGCATGAGTCAGTGTGATGCTGGATCATATCTGTAGGGATGTAACAGGAGAAAAACAATGATTTAAACACATGTTGGTCTGATATCATAAAAATAGTTCAAAATGAGAAAACAAACAGCTGTGATCACGTTTTGGTTTATTATAATGAATCAACTCAGTTTATAGTGTTTATTCTTAGACCCTCCAAGGCAGCCATTGATTGTCATGTATTAGGATAATACAGTAAGTATTAACAATCTTCATATATCGTTCTGAACAAGTTAATCAAAGTGCTTCAATAACATGGTGATAAAACCATTAAACCAGTTCACAGGAGAAAATAGGACAATTAGCTGGAAGAAAACTTACATGTGCAGTTAGCCCCCTTAAGAACTGACCTTTTTACTGAGCTGAAGCACAAACCGTCGTGCAATCATGTGCTTTAACTTTGTAACGCTCACAGCTTGTAATCAATGAATGAATCAATCAATCAAGTTAAGACTGAGGGTCGGATAAGGAGGATAAAGGCTTCACTGAGGGTTCGAGCTGCCACTTGAGAAAGCGTCACGCCAGACACAAAAGAAATCAGTTTAGACTTGAGAACAAAGAATTGTTGATGCTTAGAGAGCAGGAGGAGGATGTTCAGAGTCATCACAGCGTTTCCAAGTGTCAAGAAGTGGAGAGAGAGAAGTAGGGGCAATAAGAGAGTCCCTCCTTGATTAAGGTACTCTAATAAGGCGCTCTAAGATTCCCCTGCCAGCTGCCGTTTCCCCAGCGTCACTACTTAATGTCTCCACATGGTGGCGTTTATCACATGAATGAGGGAGACTGGAGCGGAAATGAATCGGCCCAACAACAGTTAGTACAGGTATAATGGAGGACAGCAACGCTACCGTAAGAGATGCCCCATCCATGTTTAAGTCCAGAGTGTGGACCCATTTGGGCTTTGAGGGAACAAGCAAGCTGGACAAAGACTACGACATATGCAGGAAGTGTCTCGCCAAAGTAAAGCACACAGGAAACACCACCAACATGCAAACCCACCTGCAACGCCACCATCCTGAACTCCTGGCCCAGAAAGCGGCTGATGCAGCAACGTTTCAAGTCAGCCTGCAGCCGTTAGCACGACGTTTAAAGCAAAGATGGCCGCCAGCATTACAACGTCCATCACTGGGTTCATCTGAAGGACCTCCACCCGTACAGTGTGGTGGAAAATGAAGGGTTTTGAGAAATGCTACACACTGGAACCAAGGTATGAATATATCCAAGGTATAGATATGGTGATGTATCGTTATGTGGTTGTCTTGCAATACATCGGTTATTGCAGTATCATGAGCCACGTATCGTATCGTATCGTGAGGTCCCCTGTGATTCCCACCCCTGGTGCTAACTCAGTGCTAACGCCACAAAAGCTGTGTAGTAACAAGTTCTTGTGATTGTCTTGTAATACATTGATTGTCCCTGTATCATGATAGTATCGGAATAGTGAGCCATGTGTTGCGCATCGCATCGCATCGCATCGTATCGTATCGCATCGTATCACATCGTATCGTATCCTTAGGTACCCTGTGATTCCCACTCCTAGTGAGATGTATCATCAAGAAATTCAAAGAGAGCCACACAGCACCGGAGAGGTCTGGCGGAGGTAGGAAGGGAAAGATTTCAAAGACTCTGGAGAGAAAACTAGTGAGAGATGTTGTTTAAAGACTCTGGAACAACCACCAAAACACCAGTTAATGACTTCGCCAGGTCAGGAAGTGTAGCGTCGAAGAAGACGGACGTAGACTGCGAGGACTCCGCTTCTACAGAACCTTCAAGCCAGACTGAAGTATGCTTACCGGAAGGGTGTCCTTTGGTCAGATGAGACCAAACTAGAGGTGTTAGAGTCGTCGCTTGTGTTTGGAGTGGGAAGGGAGAACCCAAGAACACCCTGCCCACAGGTAAACACGGTGGTGGGAGTATTATGCTGTGGTGATGCTTTGGTGCGTCTGGAACTGGGAATCTCATCAAGGGTTGAAGGTTATGCTAAGATCCGGACAGAAGACCTCGAGCAGCAAAACTGGGTCTGGGTCGTCGCTTTGTCGACCCAACGACCAAAACATACGTCGCTCCTGGTGAAGAGCTACCTCCAGAAGACCAAAGTGGACGTCATTGACCGGCCTGGACTTGGATCCCACTGAAAATCTGTGGGGTGAACTGAAGACCAGGGTCCATGCCAGAAGACCATCAGATCTGGAGGAGCTTGAGAGATTTGGGATTCCTCAGGAGATGAGTCAGAGACCTACAACAGACGACTGCATGCTGTTATCCAGCAAAAAGGACACACCAGTGACTGTTAGCATCAGGGGGGCTAATGATTTTGTCCTCAACTGTCGATATGTAAGTAGGTTGCTTCCTGTGGTGATTGCAAAGACGTGTGATTGGTTGCTTCTGGTCTGGACAAACTCATCGTAACAGAGACTTGAATTTCCCTGTTCTAGAGGTGAAGCGTTCAAGGCGAGCAGGTAAATACCGCTCTCCTCTCTGCAGGTTTTAGGGTTCGACTGGAAGAACTGCGGCCAGCCCGATGCCCCGGCCGTGCTGAAGAGCTTGAACGTGTCTCCGGACCCGATCGCCATCCCAGGAGACCTGACGGCCTCGGCATCCGGATCCACATCTGTGGAACTTGCTGCTCCTCTGGCTGTGAGTACATCTGCAGACCCGATGCTTTGAAAACAACAGCTTTTATTTATCAAATGACCGCATGCAAAGCAGGTTTGTTTCCACCACAGTTCCTCCGTGGATTCAGTCGGTCTTAGCGTCTTCTGTGTCTTCATTTAACCACAAACTGACTCCATTATGTTGCCATCAGGGGCCTCATTTTTAGGGTCCGAGCACCAACAGTTGTTCCTCAGATTACTATTATTTTAAGGACTTTTGAATCCCAATTTTGAGGTCCTAAAAATACTCAAAAATGCATATAATTTGGCACGCCCATCAGACCTGGCGACAGATTTAATGTTTTGGGGGAATTACACATGTGAATGGCAAAATGACTCAATAGCGCCCCCTAGAAGATTTTAAAAATTGGGCCCCTGAAGTACGTTTCACCTAGAGCTAAGAAAATCGGTACACGTATGTATCACGACAAGACGCACAAAAAAGCCTCAAGTACCCATACCCACAATGCAATAGGAAGTCGGCCATTTTGAATTTACTGTCAGATTTTTGGTAATTTTGGCGAACGTTTTCAAATTTTCAAGAACAAACTCGTCCTAGAGAATAACTCCTACAGATCTCAAATTTGGTCAGCATATTCTACAGGCGTTGATAAGCAAAAATAACTGAAATGTCCCGCAAAAGTATGAGGGCGTGCCCGTGATGACCCGCGCGTTTTGCCGTTTCACCATGAAAGAAACAGGAAGTGATGTCTAGCTGGCTTCTACATGCTCCAATCAGCCTCAAACCTCACATGCCTGATCAAAGTCAGGGTCTGAGGACATGCAAATGGCGATGATTCGTCTCCGTCACAGCGCCACCTAGTGGATATCCACGCAATAGCTGAGCAACACGGATGCAAGGACTCATCCAAGGCAGCCATTTGATCTACATCTGTCCGGTGTAAATCAGTGGCTGCCTTGGAAAATATGAGCAAAAACTGAAAAATGTTTCATCACTTCATTGTGTTGTTTTTTAAAATCTCAACCATGTGTCACTGTCTCCACCAGCGGAAGGAATTCATCATTGTTTTTCCAATAATAATAAAAATAATAGACATAACTAAAATGGGATATTGGTGGAAAGATTGCAGGTGTGATTGCTGCAATTTTTTGTGCGTCTTGTCTTGATACATATGTGTACCAAATTTCGTCGCTCTGGGTGAAAAATAGTTTGGGGGCCCAATTTTTCTAATTTTCTAGGGGGCGCTATTGAGCCATTTTGCCACTCACGTGTGTAATTCCCCCAAAATATGATAGTGGTGCACCATCCTGATGTTTGTTCCAATTTATGCGCGTTTTCGAGTAGTTTTAGGGCCTAAAATTGTGCGTAATGAGTCTGTAAAATAATAACAATCTGGGGGTTCTACACACTGTTGGTGCTTGGGCCCTAATTACAGCTCTTATCACAAAACCAAACATTCGTCGCCCGGTTAGGTGGAGAATAATCTCTCATTAAAGCTTCAGTCGCTCAGTAAGGTGAAATGTGAGCAGCTGCCGAAGCTAAAAAAGCCTGTTACGCAGCGTTACTCAACACGTCTTGGGTAACATCTTCCTGCTGTTGGCGTTTGACGAAGCAGAAAACGGCAAGTCTGGATCTGCTGCTGATCCTCATGTGAGCTCCATGTGAACCGGTTGCTCGGAGCTCACGGGAGGGTTTCAGGATCTGGCAGCTGAAAAAATGGAAACAGTTTCCACACAAGTCCTGATCTTTAAATCTAGTTTCATGGGAGTCTCTGGCTTTTCCTGCACTGTCCAAGAAAGTTTACAGAATGCCCCTTTAACATATAAACCATATGAGCAATGCAGCATTTAGAAGACAGAGCTTTTAATCAGACTGCAGTATTTCCTGCTTCTACTAAACAAACCCTCGGAGTTCTTCTCTGATTCAGCAGCGACTGCAGCTTTCGTTTGAAGGAGGTTCGTGGCTGTGAAGCTGCCGTCAGCAGAGGGAATGAAGCTCAGCGCTCAGCACATTTCATGCATGCAGCAGTTTGTTACGTGCAACAATAAAGACTGAAGCTTCATCACAAGCACATTTGACCGACTTGGTCCTTTTGTTGCATGAATGCGCTCGTTAAAGCTGCAAAATGCTGCAGCCTGGAAGGAATCTGAGCTTAGTCTGAGCTTCATGTTGGGTCGTTTTTACTTCCTGTCATCACTTTTACAGTGTTGACAAATTGTGCATGTGTTCTGGCTCCTGATTATTTTTTAAATGTTGATTTTAGGATCTTTTTTTTTATGTTAAAGACTGATTTTGTGTTTTCAGCCTGCTGCGTTTCCCATTAACGCGTCTTTTGCGACTCTGTGCTAACTTCACACTCCGTCGGCCTGGTAGAGGTTCAGAGCTGCTCAAAACGGCGTGGATCAGGAAACAAGAGGAGCTCCCCATCTGACCGACAGGAAACACTAAACTCAGCTGTCTGGAGGGAACATGTTGCTGACTGTGTTAGAGATCTTACCAGCAGACTTACTAACGATAGCGTGTCATACCATGTGCAGGTTCCATCAGGAAAAAGGAAAACGACGGCTTAAAATCATGTTTTATCTCATTTTTTACGCATCTCGTTCAGAAATTTGCCAAAAATACAGCGTTTACACCAGATCCTGTTCAAAAAAACATAACCCACACCCTTCAGCACACCTGAGAAGCCTCGACATGGGTGTTCAGGTGAAGGGGAGAAGGTAATAAAACACAGTGGGTCGATAAAGTAAATGTAAAACGCCACACAGAGGAGCAACTAAATCATCTGTAGCATCTAGAGCCTCCGTGTCTTTGGGCACTCGAAGTAAAGATGATGAAATAAACTCAACCTTTTTAAGATTCATGGCGTTCTAACTGCACCGGAGACGTTCGTGCAACAGGACTTTATGTTGCAGTGAAAAATGCAAGAACAACCGGTCGTGTTCGGAGTAAAGAGGGTTACTAATTACAGACATTATACTTAATATTAAGCCTTGCATGGCTCCGTGCATGAACTACGATAGCCGCTGTAGCTGAACATGTGAAACAGGATGAAAGGGTTAAATCTAACTTCCTGTTTCTCATCATCACGACCCGATAATAGGAAGCGGTGCCTGGTGACACAATCTTTTATCTCAAGTTACTTCCTTAAAACTCAGCCGCAAAGTTCCTCCTTTAAAACTCACTTTATCGCTGAATCGCTGCCTCATGTGTTTGTCCTGGCCTGTTTACCTGTCTCACCTGTCTGTCATGTTTAAGGAAAGGTTCACGATGCCGTTCTATCGATTTTAGGAGCACAGAAAACACCTGGAGACCTCCATCTTCCTCATGTTTTCCATGACTCGCTCCGGGCTCACAGGTTTCCTCCTCCCCCTCAGGTGAATGTGACGCTGGAGAAGGAGGTGGCCGGTTTCTGGGTGAAGGTTCCCTGCGTGGAGGAGCTGGGCAGCTGCCACTATCCGGACGCCTGCGACATCCTGAACCAGCTGATCCCACCTGGTCAGGACTGTCCCGAGCCGCTGCACACCTACGGCCTGCCCTGCCGCTGCCCCTTCAAAGCTGTGAGTCTTCATCCAGTCGAACACGACGTCAAGCTGAAAGAAACCACCTCAAACTACATTTAACTTGAAGTTTCATCTTTGCAGTCCAGCCCTAAAGCATGTTCTCTCTGTTTTGTTTCACCTGTAGCCCCTTTAAGGCACCGTTCTTATTATATTAATGTATTAACGCTCATTATTCCCTTGTTAGCATTTTCTAATGTCTTCTTCTGTCCCACCAACAGTCTAATATACAAACATTCAGTTTACTGCTCAAGAAAAAGTAGCTAAAGACACATTTTTAATTCAAAAAGACGAACTGATAAATCAATAATCAGCTAATCGTTTCAGGGGAAGTAATGAACCTGCAGGAAATAAATGGGTTCAATAGAGGCACAAGTTGTGGCTCAATTTCTATTATATAATTGAGATGATATACAGTGCTGTGAGAAAGTAATTGCCCCCCTAAACCTAAAACCTGGTTGGTCCCTTGGCAGCTACAGTTAAATGTTGGTTCCAGCTTGTGATCAGTCTTTTCCATCACCATGGAGGAATGTTGGTCCACTCTTCTCTAGAATAGTTTGAATTCAGTCTCATTAGATGGTTTTCCATCATCAACTGTCCTTCTAAGGTCTTTCCACAGCATCTCAGTTTGACTGGGCCACTCCAGAACCTTCATTCAGTTCCTCCTGAGCCCCTCAGAGGTGGACTTGCTTGTGGTCTTTGGGTCTTTGTCTTGCTACATGAACCATTAGTGTTGAGCTTCAGGTCATGAACTGATGGTGGAGATTCTCCAGGAGGATTTTCTGATAGAGAGCAGAATTCATGGCTCCATCAGTGATGACAAGTGGTCCAGGTCCTCCAACCATCACACTACCACCACCATGGTTCACTGTTGGTAGATGTTCTTCTGGTGGATGCAGTATCAGCTTTACTCCAGATGTAACGGACCCATGTCTTCTAAAAGTTCCACCTTTGACTCATCAGTCCACAGGATGTTATCCAGAAGTCTTGGAGCTCATCCAGATGAACCTTTATGTTGTTTTTGGTCAGTAGTGGTTTGATCCTTCAACTCTCCATGGATCCATTTCCTCCCAGAGTCTTCCTCATTGTGGAATCATGTAGACGGACCTTAACTGAGGCCAGTGAGGTCTGCAGGTCTTTAGATGTTCCTCTGGGTTCTTCTGTGACTCCTGGATTAGATATGGATGCTCTTGGAGAAATGTTGGTGGTTGGTCCACTCCTGGGAAGGTCCACCACTGTTCCATGTTCCTCCATTTGTGGATAAAGTCTCTCACTGTGCTTCTCTGGAGTCCCAGAGCCTCAGCAATGGCTTTGTAACCCTCCAGACTGATGGACGTCAGTGACTTTGTTCCTCATCTGTTCTTGGATCTCTTTAGAACGTGGCATCATGTGCTGCTTTTTCAGACCCTTTAGCTGCTTCACAAAACCAGACAGGTTCTATTAGTGATGTTTAGATCCAACAAGCCTAGCAGTGGTGGAACTGAACCCAGTAGATTGGTAGCTAAGGGGGCAATTACTTTTTACATAGGGCAAGATGGGCTGGACAGGATTTTTCCTTCAAAAGATAAAATCATCATCGAAAAACTGCATTTTGTGTGTAGGGGGGCAAATACTTCTTCACAGCTCTGTATAAAACACCTAAACATTCCTGTTGTGTTTGTTGGTCGGATGTAATTCCATTAAAGGTTCTCGCAGCGCAAAAATACTGATGCTAGCTGCTGAAGTCTCAGTGAAATGAGTTACACATCCTTTATCCTCAGTCATGACATGTTCAGACTCCACACTCACCTCAAGCTCAGGCTTTTCTCAGAATCAAAACAGAAGACAGGGTACCAGATTAGATCTTGGACATGTATTCTTTACTCATAACACCCCAAACCTACCAGGTAAAGATTGTTGCTTATCAGCTGGAAATCTGCTCCCAGTTCCTGGTAAAAAACGATCTTCTCGTCTCCCCTCAGGGCTCGTACTCGCTGCCTCAGTCCGACTTCTACCTGCCCTACATGGACCTGCCCTACTGGCTGACCAACGGGAACTACCGGGTTCAGGGCGTCCTGGGCAGCGGCGGCAAAGAGCTCGGCTGCCTCAAAGTGGGTCTGTCCGTCCACTCCGACTGAGCTCCGAGGCTTTTGCTGACGTGAACCGGATCGACGTCGCGGAAGTCAATGCAGAAATTGCACAAAGCGGTTTTGGTGAACAAACAGAAAACAAAACAAGACAGCAGCAATATTATGACCACAGTATTAAAAACCTTCAAACCCATCAGAGCTGCAGCTTTTCATGCACAACGTCTGCTTCATTTCAACTGCTGCAGCCAAACATGCGGAGTGAGCGTTAAAACAATGAGGGAGGAAGACGTTTCAAAGCCGAAATGTCCTTTTATAAAAGACCAAATCCATAAGAAGTGCACCTTTGCTTTGTTCGGTTCAGAAAATCTACGAAAAATCAAAGTTTTTTCTTAGATTTTCTGACAAAAGCAGCCAAATTTTCAGCCATTTTTCGTCCTCGGAGAAGTTTTCTTTGTCTTGTTTCTTTTATGCGGCTTGTATTTTAATGAGCGGGTGCTTCGCGGGTAAGACTGGAGGCTTGTGGGAGAAAATACTAATCTACAGGAAGCTAACGCGCAGAGCAGTCGGATCTCCTCAGCAGCAGCAGCTCGTTGCTTCATCTTCAGCTGAGCTTGTGCTAATTAACAGCGAATCCTGCTGAGAAACTGGACCAACGTTAACGAATCTGAAACGTCTGCAGGCAGAGTTCTGCTTGATTTCTACACCAGCGAAGTTAAAAATATTGAATGCAAGAGAATTTTGACCACTGAAGCATCACAGAAAGAGTTTTTAGTTATGAATTTTCGAATTGTGAAAGACTGAGGGGAGTTTTCTTTGCAGCTCTAAATCCTTGACAAACATCTGAGCCCCAGCGGTGTGTCGAACCCCAGTGTTACTCCTCAGATTATTATTATTTTACAGACTCGTTACGCATAATTTTGAGGCCATTAAAATACTCGAAAACACCTATAAATTGGAACGCCCATCAGGACGGTGCACCGCTTTCATATTTTGGGGGAATTACACATGTGAATGGCAAAATGGCTCAACAGCGCCCCCTAGAACATTAGAAAAATTGGGCCCCTGAAGTACGTTTCACTCAGAGACAAGTACCCCTGACTGCAGTGTGCAGTTCGGGGCGGAGCTCAACGTTGCTCAACGTCGGCATGCTATTGGCTGAATCCAACGTTTGACTCCGCCCACAAAAGTTGACTCCACCCACGAGGACATCGCCTGCATGTAAAGACGAGCTCCCAGCATCGTCACAAGTCCGTATTTGGCCCTGTATGTGAGGGTTAGATGGCCACCAAACGGTTGCAGAATGAAGTGAAGTTGTATGTAGTAAGACTGAACGTGATTGGTTTATGGAATGTTGAGATGGGTGGAGTCAAACGTTGAGCTCCGCCCCAAACTGCACACTGCAGTCAGGGGCTTCTCCCTAGAGCTACAACATTTGGTGCAAACATGTGTCGCGACAAGACGCACAAAAAAGCCTCAAGAACCCAAACCCACAATGCAACAGGAAGTCGGCCATTTTGAATTTACTGTCAGATTTTTGCCGATTTTGCCTAAATTTTCATATTTTCTAGAGCGAACTCGTCCTGGGGGGTAACTCCAACAGATCTCAAATTTGGCCGGCGTATGCTACAGGCACTGGTGAGCAAAAGTTATTAAAATGTTCCGCAAAAGTATGAGGGCGTGGCCGTGGAGACCCGTGGCGTTTTGCAAGAAACAGGAAGTGCTGCCTAACTAGCCTGTCTGTGCTCCAGATGGCCTAAAAATTCACATGCATGATCAAAGTCTGGGCCTGATGACAGCCATATAGCAATATCCTTTCTAAGTCGCTGACAAACACGAAGCGAGGACCCGCCTAACGCTGCTCGCAACTTTAATTTTATTGCTTCTTCTTTTACGAAAGCCAGTGTTATTAACACAAAGAATATAAACTATATATATAAACTGTCGGTACGTTCGGTGATGAACCGTAAAGATTCGCTGCAAAGTTATCGTGAACAACCGGCCTGAGACGAGGCTCGAGGCTCCTCTGCATGCTGAGAGTTTAAAATACATTTCTATGAGCTGAAATAAGCAGTTTCCTATTCTTAAGTAGTGATAATAATAATATTCCTCATGCATTCTTTAGTGTTTCTTAATCTGCAGCTGTAGGAGAAGCACTGTTCTATGTTTTCAGTCATTGCATGTCTTTTCTTTCACCGGGGAAAGGGTTTGTTGATTTCAGTTATTATCTATCGAGTTTATTTCATCGTTTATTGATTTTTGTATTGTTACTAAGTGCCTGATGATTATTTCTTTGGGAGGAGTGAAAAGGATTCACTCTGAAACTCTGGATAACGATTTAAGAACGGTTTGTTTTTTACCGACGACGACGATCTCAGACGTTGAGAGCTTCACCATCAAGATTTTTAATAAACTTTGTCTCATGAGTTTAAGATGTTTGATTGCATTAAAGACAGCTGCTTCAACACTCCTCACTCTGAATGTCTTTATGTATTTGAAAAGGTGAAACGGTTCATTTTATTTAGGGGCTGCCTGTTAATTAATAATTATAGCACACATGTCAACACATAAACAAAGGTTATATTCTAATAAAAGCATGTACAGGTCATAAAATACAGTTAAATACAGACATATTCTGAATATCATCAAGTTAAAAGTGGAAGAATACATCAGTGTCAGCTCAGTTCTTCAGGGATAAATCAAATAATTGATTATCAGCTATTGAATTAATTGTTTTGAGTATTTTTTTTAAAGAAGAAACTGATAATTTTCTGATTCTAGCTTGTGAAATGTGAGCATTTTCTGTTTTCTTTCCTCTTTTATGACGGTAAACTGAATGTCTTTGGGTCGTGGACTAGACGAGGAGGTCATTTTGGGCATTTTTTTACCATCTTCTGATGTTCTGCAGCCCGAACAAATGGTTGATTAAATGTCGTCAGAATCGTCAACCGTGAAAGAAATGTCTGGTCGGGGCACGCGATGCTTAAATAAGCGAAAAAAACTCCCTTGAATTCTACTCATGCGACGCTCTGAAGGGTTTCTCTTTGTGAAATATGACTTTAAAAGCATTCGTATCGATTTAAGTACCAGTAAAATGCACACAGGACTCAGGTAGGGGGTTTAAGACTGGACTCTGGAGGTTTCACCACAAGAGGGCAGCGTTTCATATCCTCTGAAAAAAGACACTCGAAACACCAAAATTCACTCTGAAGACCTTCAGCGGCAGCTTGCAGTGGTTTCTCCAGAGGGGGAAGAAGTTTGTACACTGAAGAGCCGCAGCAAAAAGTCCTGCATTTAAATTTTTATCATGTGCAAAAGTGTTAAAATCGACATGATGAGTCAGTTCTTTATGCAGAATGGCAAAGTTCAGGATGGAAACTGAATCTGCAAAGTAAATGCAGAGAAGTGAAGCGTACAAGTGGAAATATGAAGTAGAAGAAAGCCAAAATTCAACAACAGCATCTGAGTAAATGTGTTTACTTTTCCACTGTTGCTGCTAGGATTAAAAAACAAATATAAAAACGCACAGATCTTTTGTTTTTGGCCACATTTTGCATCTTTTCGTGTTTCCTGCTGCAGCAAAACTTCATTAAATGTTCTAAAAACACAGCTGAGAAAAACCACAAACACAGGCGTCCCGGTTTCTCTAATGGCCAATCGGATTTCAGCGCAGCGCAGCGGCGAATGTTAACAGGAAGCGGCAGAGAAAACTGAAAACAAAAGGAGGAAAGTGAGGAATTACACACGGAGGAGCAAACAAATCCAGCGTGAAGTGAGCTGACAGGAAGCCACCGAGGCGGCAGACCTTCCCCAGAAGTCCAACGAAAGCTCACATGTGTTTTCAGACTCTCTGACTTTGAAGCCGCTTGATCTGCTGATGAAAATCGGCCTCCGCAGTCTGGAAATGTTCATTAACTGGTTCTTCTGTGGCTTCAGCGGAGATGAAAGAGCGACTGGGAGCTCAGATCAGACAGAAAACCTGACCGTCCAATCGGCAAAAACCCGTCTCTTCACTCTTTGCTAGAAAATAGACCTGCAGCCTGCTTCACCTTCAGTGGCTCATTAGAGAGAGAGAGGCAGATGTTTTTACTAGAAAAACCTGCAAAAATACAGTTCCTCTGCACCTTTTTACCCCCAAAATATAAATTATGATCTCAGACAACCACTGAATCTACTATACAGTGATCAGCCCCAACATCCAGACCACTGACAGGTGAATTGATCATATCGGTACTATGTGGTGTTCTGATGGAGAACCTTGGATTTTAACATCCGAGTTGATCAGACTTACTTATACCCCTTCTCCACAGAGCTGGTTCCAGGTCTAGTCCGGAGCCAGAGCCTGACTTAGCTCCACTTCTTTGTGTTTCCACCACCTAAGCACCGACTCCAGGTTCTATAAACTGGAGCTCAGCAAGCACCAACTCTTTGCTGGTCCAGAGCTAAGCACCGAGTACGTCAGGGGCTGGGGGCGGGGTTATGGTGACCAACCATCAACGGTGGAAAGGGACACACAAGCGCTAATTAGTGTCCTTGTTCTCCAGGACGTCCCTGGTCCCATCACACATGTATTGGAATGACTCCCGGGACACACGGAAGTTTACCACAAACTGTTGACCTGAAATCCGCTACAGTTGTGTCCCACCAGTAGCGTGATCACGGATGTGTCCAGGCAACAGGAGGACCTCCGCCTCACAATCAGCCTTAAGACCATCTATAGAGATAAACATAGATATTATCATCAACTTACTGCGTTTGTTTAACTGCTATGTAATGGATGCTAGTGTAGTGGTTTTATGGTGACCCAATGGCTCCAACTTGACTCCTAGTCAATGGAAAAGCAAACAGGTTCTTAGGAGGAACCAGATTAGAACCAACTAAGAACCAGACTTGGTTCTTCTTGGTGGAGAAGGCGTAACAGTTAACCCAAATAAACACTGTCCCACAACAAACACACTCCCTCATGCAGATGGAAATTCCAAATGTCACCCCACCACATGGCAACAACACCAACCAATCAGGAACATGTGGAGGAACATGACAAGATGTTGATTTGACCTCCAAACTTGGAGGTAAACGTTTGCACCTAACTTTCACCAGGCAGACCGAAGTTTGTGTCCCCTATTTTTGGACTTTCATTTAGTTTCAGCGCCTGGTTGGATAACTTTGGGTGTCAAAATTTCTAAGTTAGCTTCTCCTTTATGTTGTGTTTTAAAGGTGACATGTCCCGCCCCTTCTAATATATGATTGGTCGGCTGGAAATTGACATGATGCATTGCAGTTACTCATCAGTTCACTCAGAATAAGGAGCATAAGTCAGCATCACTACACACTGTCAGTACCTGCAGGATGAGTCTCATTAAACCTGTGTGTGTTCGACTGTATCGAGGTAATTTTTGCAGCAAGTGGGCGGTTAAACTCTGCTTCAGTGTGTGTGTGTGTGTGTGTGTGTGTGTGCAGCTGCAGACCACTTGTTTAATCTCCAACAGGAAGCTCGCCGCTGCTTCGGCAGAGGAGGCAACATGGCTTCACTTAGAGAGCGACCGCAGCATGTGGACACCAGATATGCTCGCACGACCGGCACATTCATGACAACACACTTCACCCATAACAATCCAGGCTCCTTGTAGCCGCTCTGTGTGAGTTCGGCCAACAGGGGGCAGAAGAAGTCACTGGCATCCCCATTTAAAGATCCCATACAGACTTTAAGGGCCCAACGGAGCATTGAACCCTATTATTCCCCAGGTTATTATTATGTTACTGACTCATTGCGCACAATTTATGCCCTTAAACTACTCGAAAACATGCATAAATTGGAACACCCATCAGGACGGTGCACCGCTTTCATATTTTGGGGGAATTACACATGTGAATGGCAAAATGGCTCAATAGCGCCCCCTAGAAAATTTTAAAAATTGAGCCCCCGGAGTACGTTTCACCTAGAGCTTCGAAATTCGGTACACATATGTATCATGACAAGACGCACAAAAAAGCCTCAAGAATCCATACCCATAATGCAACAGGAAGTCGGCCATTTTGAATTTACTGTCAGATTTTTGCCGATTTTGGCGAAGATTTTCACATTTTCCAGAGCGAACTCGTCCTAGGGGATCACTCCGAGAGATCTCAAATTTGGCCGGCGTATATTACAGGCACCGGTGAGGAGAAATTTTTAAAATGTTTCGTCATGCAAGAAACAGGAAGTGATGTCTAACTAGCCTGTACGTGCTCTGATCAGCCTCAAAGTGCAAATGCATGATCAAAGTCCCGGCCTGATGACAGCTATAATGGCGATATCCCGTCTCAGTCGCTGACCAGCACGAAGCGAGGACCCGCCCAACGCTGCTTGCAGCTTTAATTATTATTGTCGTTATACTTTTTTTGAATGAATTGCATTTTTAAGGGGCCAAAGATGCTCGAAAATGCATGAAAATTTGCACATGTATCCGAAAAATTTGATATTTAATGGAACTTTTGCGTGTGTGTGGCAAAATGGCTCCGTAGCCCCAGCAGGACGTTTCACCTGCATCTACAAAATCTGGATTTGTGTCAGACATTTTCAGTGACTGCAAACAAAAATTGCATTTCTTCCCTCACTGAAAATGTTGAATTAATTTATAAACATGCTCTTGCTAAGCTGTAGCTTCTGAACACACCATGTCGTCTACTTCACTGAACACGACAACAACTTAAAGCAAACAGGAGTCCCCTGACCACAGTCTGCAGCCACCAAGAATACTTATAGAAATCTAGATTGAGTGTAGATTAAAAGGCAAAATGTCAGTTTTGTCATTTCAAAGTTGAATATTCAGCATGATGAAGGCTGCAAAAAGCAAAGGGGTCTGAATCTGCTTTATATTTGGACCAAGCCTGATTCCAGATTAGAATATATAAGCATAGATGTCACCAAAATCACCTCATATAAACCTGTTAAAATGAGATTTAAGGTAAATAATAAAATCCTGTGTCTAGTATCAGCCTCTCTTTTTGATTCTCACATCCGCATATGATCCTCAATCAATTCAATTCAGTTTGAACGTTCATATCAGAACTCATGTGACTCTCACAGTGTTTTGCAGAGAGTCTTTTTGAACAGCTGCCGTTAAAAATAGCCCCTCAACATCCTGAAATTCTCTATAAAGCTGGTTTTGGTGAAACATCTGATCCAACCACTGCCTGCTCTGACTCTGACTTTGCTCTCTTTCTCCTTGTCCTCTTCATATCTGCTCACTTTAACTTCCCATCGGCTGATAAATAAAGCTGTCAGTGCAGGACTGAAACCAAATCACACTGGAATCTGATATTAGCCGCTTCATGCTAACAGCTAAACAAACAAGCAATCAGATCTGAGCGTCCGTCCATCTTTTTCCACTTATCCAGATCCAGGTCTCGGTGGCAGCAGGTCAAGCAGCTCCTTCCAGGCGTCCTCCTCTCGGCAAAACTTTCCGGCTTCTCCTGGGAGATCGAAAGGCATTCCCAGACTATATGTAATCCCTCCAGAGAGCTCCGGGTCTACCTCGGGGTCTCCTCCCCGTTGAACGTGCCTGGAAAACCTCCAAAGGATGGCCTCCGGGAGGAATTCTGATTGGTGCCGAACCACAACAGAGCTGCCACTTTACTCTGAGCTCCTCTCAGACCGAGTCCAGCCACCATACGGAGGACACTCAGCTCAGCCACCTGCATCTACGGTCTCATGGCCACAGGTGAGGCTGGGAGCACAGATCGACTGGTAAACTGAGCCACACAGTGAAGAAATCCTCTATTGCTGCATATTTCTCACACTTAAATGCTCCAGATCATCAAACTAACATTTATAGTTATTGAATATTAGACAGAGATAATCCACAAAACACACATCACCCCTGTGAGAAAGTAATTGCCCCCCTAAACCTACTAACTGCTTGGTCTCTTGGCATCAACAGTTAAATGTTGGTTCCAGCTTGTGATCAGTCTTTTCCATCACCATGGAGGAATGTTGGTCCACTCTTCTCTAGAATAGTTTTAATTCGGTCACATTAGATGGTTTACAAGCATGAACTGTCCCTTTAAGGTCTCACCACAGCATCTCAGTTGGATTCAAGTCCAGATTTGACTGGGCGACTCTCAAGTTTGCGTCCTCTTCTCGTCCTTCAAGGCCGCTTCAGTGAGTTTGGTTGGTTTTAAACTCTTAAAAAACATCTGAGACAGTGGAACAACACCGCTGTCTGACTGACCCCTCATGTTTATTCCCACCCAGCAGGACATGTGAACGGCATCACCACTTCTTGAGGATTCCTTGATTTAGTGGAAAGAAGCATGCAAGATGTGAGACAGTAGACACGGATGAACATCGAGGAAGGAAGACTCCAACGGCGTGCAGAAAACCCGTAAATAAAGCTGTCGAAGAGTGAAAACGTGAGGATCGTCCACTTAATAGCGCTGCTTGGAAGCTGTTCTGTTCTTGGTGAGGCTTTGACTGGCAGGTGCAAATATCACCAAACAATCACTGGATTTCCTGCTTTGAGCTCGAAATAACGAAGCAAAGAAAGAACTCAGAGTGGGCCTCCCTACATCTCCTCTCCATTCATAGCCTTAAACCTTTCACTTGCTACGACCAAACCAAGCGTTCTCAGTTCCTGAACGCTGGTCCACTCTTCTCTGCAGAATAGTCTAAATTCAGCCTCATCAGATGGTTTACAAGCATGGATGGCCCTTTTAAGGTCTTACCACAGCATCTCAGTTTGACTGGGCCACTCCAGAACCTTCATTTAGTTCTTCCAGAGCCCCTCAGAGGTGGACTTGCTTGTGGTCTTTGTCTTGCTGCATGAACCATTAGTGTTGAGCTTCAGGTGGAACTGAACCCAACTGACAAATGAATTTGGTCGTTTGGTAGATTGGTAGCTAAGGGGGCAATTACTTTTTCACATAGGGCAAGATGGGCTGGACATATGTGCAGTCATAGAACCTGTAGGGGGCAAATACTTTTTACAGCACTGTATGTACGGCACTTTAGTGTATGTGGTAATTGTAAATGTAAATTTTGGAATAATGAAGGTCAGAGATCCTCCTCTCCTCTGTGGGACATCCGGTTTCTGACCTCCAGACTGTTCCTGCGTCAGGAAACTCGCTCCCAGAGGCCGGAGAGGACGAAGAGGAGGAGGAGGAGGAGGAGGAGGAGGAGGAGGAGGATGAGGAGGAGGAGGAGGCCGACTGGACGGAGGGAGGTGAAGGAGGAGAGAAAAGTCTGCAGAAACACTGGAGGGCGAGTAAAAGCAGGAGGGTGGAGGAGGAAGGAGCCGAGAGGTCAGAGGGCAGCACATAAACAAACAAAGCAGCAGAACAATAGAGGCGGAGGTGAGCGGGTTCGGCTCGGTCACCGATTGGCTGTCAACGGACCCGTGTCATCACCTGTTGTCACATGGTGGCTGACCAATGAGATGGAGGCTCAGAGGTGAAGCATAGAGGGGGGGCAGTTTGACATGTCCAGGCTTTCTTTGTGTAAGTCGACAAAAACTAAAACCTCAGTCAGATTTCTGAAGACAGCTGAGGAGAGTAGTTTCACACACACACACACACACACACACACACACACACACACAGGCTTAATCTTCACCGAGGAGTGTGGGATTCGTCTTATTCCACTCTGATCCTTATCTGGCAACACGAGGGTCAGCAGATCAGCTACATCCTGCTTTTCACACACACACACACACACACACACACACACACACACAGTGTTAGCGGGGGGGTTTTCAGCTGCTGTCAACGAGGCCAGACAAAAGGGGAGCTGGATGTTGACTGGGCCGCTAATGGGGTCACAAATAAAAACACGCCGTCAGGTTTGTGTTGCATCCAGTCAGTCCTCATGTGTCTTTCTGCCTCTGCATTGTTTTGTAGTTCTTTTCTGTGTCTTTGCATTCGACACCCATGCTGGTAGTTTTGCGTCTCGTTGCGTCTCTTCGTGGTTGTAGCTGCATCTCTGCACTCTGAGGCGGGTCCTGAGCCTGTGCCTGGCCGACCCGATTAGTTTTACATCCGTGTGCGACGCCACCTGAGGACGTCATCAGACTTTGTGCAGCTAAACAAAAGGTTTTCTCACATGTACAGACCTCTAACCTACACATAAACATGACCGGTGCAGTCAGCCACGAAGAGAAGGATGCATTAATGCTCCCTGCTCACACAGCACCGGACTGAATCCTCACATTTCAGGGTGAAGACGTTGCTTCGGCTTCGGCTCCATTCACGTTATCTGCAGCTCAGAATGAATGAAAGCACATGCTGCAACACTGGAGGAGGCGCAGGAACGTGAAACAGCCTGGGTTGTGAGCGCACACAGGAAGGCCGATGGTATGCACACACACACACACACACACACACACACACACACACACTTTCATACAGGTGGCAGATTAATTGGAAGCAGACGAGTGCCTGTGTGTGTCTGCAAAAACGTTTGGTCCTGCTGCAGCTCATTCAACAGGGAATGTCTCACACACACACACACACTCATACACACCCACATACACACACATGCACACACACACATGCACACATGCCTGGTTTCTTTCATGTAACAGAGCTTGGCTTCAGCTAGAGTAGATTGTTTACGCTGTGTGTCGCTGGTTGACTTAAAGTGAGTTTTTCTATTGAACTGCAGCTGTAATGATGATTATATGATTATATGATCATTAGCTTAGATCATTTCTTCATCACTCGGCGTCTTGTTTGCCGTTTAAAGAGTGAAAACTTCACAGTGTTTGTTTTCTTAATCTATCGGTCCAAACATCAAAATTAACATAAGACTTAAACATGGAGGCAAAAGATGGGAGCGTCAAGTCGAGGTGAAGATGAAGGTGACGGGGAATATTTATTATTATTACAGTCGACACTGGCATCTTCTGACACACTGTGCAGCCTGGAGGATGCACGCACCGGCCACTTTATTAGGTACACCTTGCTAGTAAAAGGTTGGACTGCCTTAATTGTTCATGCCATACTTTCTGCAAGGTGTTTTCCTCAGAGGTTCTGGTCCATGTTGACATGAGAACCCTCACTCCAACCTCCCGTTCCATCACATCCCAAAGGAGCTCTACTGGACTGAGATCTGGTGACTGTGGAGGCCGTTGGAGTCCAGAGAACTCATTGTCATGTTCTAGAAACCAGTTGGAGATGATCTGAGCTTTGAGACATGGAGCATTATCCTGCTGGAAGTAGCATCAGAAGATGGTCCACTGTGGTCATAAAGGGATGGACATGGTCAGCAGCAACACTCAGGTAGGCTGTGGAGTTTAAACCAGTTGGTACTAAGAAAACACCCCCCACACCATTAGACCACCAGCAGCAGCCTGAACCGTTGATCCAAGGCAGGATGGATCCATGCTTTCATGGTGTTCTGACCCTACCATCTGGATGTTCAGCTGAAATGGAGACTCATCAGACCAGGCAGCGTTTCTCCATCTTCTACTGTCCAGTTGTGGTGAGCCTGTGTGAATCGTAGCCTCAGTTTCCTGGTCTTAGCTGACAGGAGTGGCCCCCGGTGTGGTCTTCTGCTGCTGGAGCCCATCTTCTCCAAGGTTGTTGTGGTTCAGAGATGGTGTTCTGCATTCCTTGGTTGAGTTCCTGCTGCCTTTCTGTCATCTCCAACCAGTCTGCCCATCCTCCTCTGACCTCGGACCATCCTCTGTAGACCCTGGAGATGGTTGTGGTGAAAATCCCAGTAGATCAGACCAAAAACCGTGCCACGTTCAGAGTCCATTAAACCCCCTTTCTTCTCCATTCTGATGCTCGGTTTGACCTTCAGCAGGTTGTCTTGACCACGTCTACATGCCTAAATGCATTGAGTTGCAGCCATGTGATTGACTAATTAGCTATTTCTGTAAACAAGCAATTGAGCAAGTGTAGCTAATAAAGCGGCTGGTGAGAGTATATATACTTATTATTATTTTTAAACTTGTTTTCTTGCTCCACATCATTGAACAGAAACAAGACTAATGCATGGTTCCTTCTATTCCACAGCCTCTGTCGTCCCCCAGTCGTCCATCACTCATGTCTGCAGGCTTCAGTCCCTCTGAGCTGAGAGGTAAACGATACGCTTGAACCTTCCCTGGCTTGATTTTCTGTCAGCCTGCAGCATATTTTGGGGAGTACAGTGTAAAACAAGCCCAGTGCATGCTGGGAACTTATTTAGTTTCCTAACCTTGTACATGCTTTTACTTAAGTAACCTTTGCAGTGCAGGACTTTTATTTTGGAGTACTTTCACAGAGCGGCATCGATACTTTCACCAAAGTAAAAGAATGTGAATACTTTTTAAGGACTGTGGGACTTTTTACTCATCAAAACAAAAAAACGATACCTGAATATTAATAAAATGCAGTCAGATTTAGCCTCGATATCGCAAAGAAATGCTTGATCCGAGATTTTTCTGATGCATGTTGACGTTTCAGATGATTAGCTTTTGTCTTTCAGCGTTCGTGAAAGCTCAGAGGAGTCTTTAATCCTCAGATAAAAGGATGAAACGTACATAAAGTAGGCTTCAAGTAACAAATACAGTACAGGAACGTTTCTAAAGCTCACAGAATCATTAGAAAAGAAAGTCACAGGTTTGTTTATGACACTAGCAAGAACAAAAAATGTTAAAATAAATGACTATAATGAAAACAGAGCCGGCCCTTTAGAATACCTGCAGCGTTACATTTAATCTTACAGTTTTATTTAAACCTGAGTCTGTAAACTGTCCGTTCGGAGCAAATATTCGATGCCAATAACTTCTCAAATCCACAGGAACCAAGATTCCTGCTCTGCTCGCTGATAAACCAACGTTTAACTGCAGAGGAATGGCAGCAATGAGCGTCGGCCGTGATTTGCTGAAAATGTTTTGGCCGTGCGGTCGAAGACGAGACTCTTACTAATTATATTCGGGGAAAAGCCTGGAATGTGGGTTTTGTCACATTAAGGAGAGACTTGTGGAGGCTCTTCAACGACTGTTTTTCCTCTCCTGGAAAGAGGAGAGCGCTATCTCTTTGGATTTAAATCGGATTTAAACAAAATACAACGCCAGCTAATATGCTGTTTATACTATTTGAGCCTGTTGCTTATCTCTGCTTTTGAAGACCAGACCGTACGTCATGCTGATGGAGTTTAGATATATGCTCTCCTTTCCGAATGATTTAAGAACTCACACTGCAGGTAGTGATGAGTTTATGCAGGCCGCCCGGTGGGAGGGGGGTTTAAGTGACGGACAGGCAGTGTCAGGTTTCCCAGAAAGCACTCCAGACTTGTGCAGAGTTTTTCCTCGGGGCAGCAGGAGGGATTTTCTTTGTGTCGAGCCTGGACTCATCTGCATACGACCCTCCCTCTCCCCTCGGATTGGCCGGGGCTACGCTAGCATGTGGAAACCCACATCCAAACTTTCTCAGTCGGAGCCAAACTTCACTGAGTGGAGGAGGATGAACCAGGAGGCCAGCAGCTGTATGAGTGAGTAACAACTGCAGGCAGACAGGCAGAGGACGAAGGAGAGGATGATATCTTAATTGTAGGTTTCTATAATTGTATCCTGACCAGGCTTCTAGGTATTTACTTTACAAAACCAACAGTTCTGGTTTGTGGTTGTTTGTCTCTTGAGAAGAGACTGAAGATTAAATTGGAGAAAAACTGGATTTTCTTATCGTTTTACCTGGAAATCTTTTTTTCCCGCTTGTAATTTAACAGAAGACATTTTTAAAGTCAGTTTATTGCTTCTATCTGACAGACAGGATATTTTTCTCCCGTGTTTTAAAATCTTTTGGGAGGATTTTTTGAAATGTCAGTTTAGCCAGCAGACAGGATAATATTATTACTCCACGTCATTATGCTGCTGGCTCTGCTTCTGGTTCTGAGTCTTTGCTCGGAGGCTCTCTCCTCGGAGCTGTCATCGATAACTATCCAGTACCGTGTCTGGGAGGAGCAGCCGGCGGGAACCCAGGTCGGCCGGCTGGTGGACGACCTCCGGCAGAGGGATGAGGGCGGCCCGCTGGAGGATTTCCAGGTGGTGGAGCAGGGAAAAGCCCTTCCTTTCTCTGTCACCACTCGGGACGGGGTCGTCTCCACCCAGGGTCGGTTGGACAGGGAAGAGCTGTGCCGGGGGTCGGACCTGTGCGAGGTGGCCTTCAGCGTCCTGTACAGGAAAAGCGGTGCTGTGGACTGCCTGCGGGTTCGAGTGGAGGTGATGGACTTGAACGACCACAGTCCTAGCTTTCCCAGCGCTCTGCAAGAAGTGGAGATCTCGGAGACCGCCAACCTCAGGATGCGAATCCCCCTGGACCGGGCAGTGGATCCGGATGCCGGACCCAACGGCCTCCAGACCTACTCGCTGTCTGTCAACCAACACTTCGCTCTGGATGTGACTGTTGGTCCAGGTGGGACAAAACAGGCAGAGCTGGTGGTTATTAAAGAGTTGGACAGGGAGGTTCAGGCCTCCTTTGACCTCAGCCTGGTTGCTTGGGATAAAGGGAACCCACCCAAGTCCGGAAGCACATTAGTCCGGGTTAATATTCAGGACTCGAATGATAACAGCCCCACTTTTGAGGACAGCAGTCCCACTGTGGATCTACCTGAGGATACAGCTATTGGGACCACTATTATCAAGCTTACAGCCACTGATCCAGACCAGGGCGCCAATGGGGAGGTGGAGTACTCATTTAGTAAACACACACGTCCAGATGTTCAGAAGCTCTTTAATTTGGATCCTCAAACTGGAGCTGTGAGTCTGAGGGCACCTCTGGATTACGAGGCTCAGTCTTCTTATGAAGTGATCATCCTGGCCAGCGATCGTGGGCCCAACGCAATCCCCTCTCACTGCAAACTGCATGTCAGGCTTATAGACGTTAACGACAACGCGCCGAGGATACGCATGACCTGGACGTCACCCAACTCACCTGCTGCAACTGTGCTGGAAGGAGCACCAGTGGACACTTTCCTGGCCCTGGTGACGGTCTCTGATGCAGACTCAGGAAGAAATGGACAAGTGAATGCAATCATTAAGGAAGGGTCTGGCCCTTTCCGCCTTAAACAGATCCACGGTGACAATTACATGATCGTCACCGATGGCTACCTGGATCGAGAGAAGATCATGCAGTATAACATCACGCTCCTCGCTCGGGATAAAGGAGCTCCCTCACTGTCTTGTGTTGAACACCTGCCTGTCCACGTTTTGGACGAGAACGACAATTCCCCCGTGTTCTCCACCTCCGTCTACAAGGCCTCCTTCAAGGAGAACAACATGCCAGGCTACCATGCTCTCAAAGTTGAAGCCCACGACGCAGACCAGGACCTCAGTGGAAGAGTGTCCTACTTCATGAGCAACTCCATCGACCAGGAAGCCAAAACACAGTCCTTCTCAATTCACCCCAAAACTGGAGTCATAAGCGTGCAGGAGCCTTTAGACTATGAGGAGTCTCACGAGTTCTCCTTCATTGTGGAGGCCGTCGACCACGGACATCCACCGCTGACAAGCACGGCCACTGTGCAGATCAACCTTGAGGATGTAAATGACAACTACCCGGCCATCAAAGAGCCAAAACCGAGAAAGGGCGTGGCTTCTCTGAGCGTACCTGTCAACGCATACAAAGGGGAGATTGTGACCGCGCTGGGGAATGACATGGAGGAGGGAACCGCCACTTTATCGATCGATCGCTCAGTCAGAGAGGGGTCCACTGGATTCCTTGCATCCACGATAAAGGCTGAAGATGAAGACTCGGGCCTAAATGGAGAACTCCAGTACCTCATCACCAGTGGAGACCCGTACGGACTCTTCTCGCTGGACCAGGCTACAGGCCAGCTTTTTGTTAACACCACTAATGCTACTGAGCTCATTGGGAAAACCTTTACGGTGGACATTTCTGTGTCTGACATGGGGACTCCCAGCCTGGCCACAAAAACGACTCTGGAGGTGACTTTCATCAACCTCAAGGACCATCTGAAGAACTCGTCACCAGGAAACCGCGGCCAGCTCAGCTTCACCATGATGATGGCCATCTGCCTGGGTGCTACATGCCTGCTTCTGCTGCTTGCCATCGCTTTGGTGACGACGTTCTGCCGCCCCGAGAAACGGGACAACCGGGCCTACAACTGCAGACAGGCTGAATCCAGCTACACCCGCCATCCTCGGCGTCCTCAGAAGAACATCAGAAAGTCTGACATTCAGCTCATTCCCGTCATCCGGGGCCGAAAGGAAGACCTTCCCGAGGACAACGGTGAAGCCCAGCCACTGACTCCACCTTCAGTCTCAGAGGATCTGCAAACGGAGAGGCAGTACAACTTAATGCCATCAGTTCTGAACACAAGCTTCCATTCCCAAGGCTACATAGAAGATGACGCGACTCCACCTGCCCCCCATCACTGCAGAACACTCAGGAAACCCGGGAACATTGAACTCGACGGTGCTTTGCCTCTGACGCCAGCCACGTCATACCGGACTCTTCGCAATGCCAGAAACCCTTCCTCGTCTTCTTCAGCCTCGCATTCGAGCACCTTGAAGCGGCAGCACCACCACGAAGGTAAAGAGGCCGAGCTGCCGCGATCGCCGTCCCAGGCGACCCTCAGGAGGCCGAAGACCTCGGAGGGACGAGGAACACACGACGCAGAACACCGGCAGATGCTCCGAAACCTGGTTCGCCTGTCCATGGCTGCTTTCGGAGACTCCATCGAGCTTTCCTCGGCTTCCCCAGAGGTGCAGGTGAGTGGTGGCGTCTTACTCAGGCCATGAAATTTAAGATGAATTCATGTTTTGTTGCTCAATAACAGTTTATTCAATGATTTTAAACAATACTTGATACAGAAGAGTGCTTTTACTCTGGATTTGAGCTGTAGAAAAGAAAAAGAAATGACAAAAAAATGAAAAATAGCGCAAATACCTGCAATATAAAGACATTTTTAAGCGTTAAAGAGTGATTTTATGGTCACACTTTGTAAAAGAATAAATTACTACTAGTGAAAATATAGATTATTGATGTGGACATTAAGGTATTAATATTCATTTTTGACATGAATATTAATACCTGTAATTTAACAAAACAGATAAAGTTTGTACAACAAGAGCAAACTGTCAAGAAACTTACGACTGATTTCGAACACGAAATTCACTCATTCGAAATCCCGATGTTTATGTGGCAGTGTCTGACTTAATTTGTAATATTCGTTTTATACGTTTTTCTTAATTCTGCTTTGATGTTTAATGAGTTTTTAATTTCTTTAAAGCCTCACCAAAAGGATTTGACCGATTTTTTTAGTGAATATTTTAAAAAGTCCTGTTAAAACGTCCTAAAAAGTGGATTTTCCAGCTCCGAGGCTAATTTCATGAAGACCTGTGGCTGCTGCTGGCTCTCATTCGAATGCCGTTGGCTCAGATTTAAATTGTGTGATCACGCCAACATGTGCTCCTCGTTGGAGTGATAAGTGCCCCCCCTCTGCAGGCTTTGAGATTAATCTGAAGTCCATTAAAGAGCAGGGACTACCAGCACCCTCCTCCCTCCATCCATCCCAGATTCCTTTACACTTTCCCAGCAGCCTCTCTGCTTTCTCAGCCTCCTGTGTGATGGTTTACTCAGACGGCCCGGAGGCAGGAGTCGGGTGGAGGTGTGCAGCTGACGGACGGCCGCGAAGCTAAAATGCAGCGAGTTTATTCAGGTGCTCATGTGTCACAGAGAAAAAAAACCCCAAAGAAACTCTGACAGTGTAATATCAGATATCATATTGAAGCCAGGAGGAGCAGGAGGAGGAGGAGGAGGGTGATCTCCTCCTGTGGTGGGAGGTCTGGAGGGGAGGCCAGCCAGAGTAAGCTGTGATGTGTTTGTAGTGTAAGCTAACACCGCTCCGACACGCCGCTCTGTCGCTGACAAATGACCCGAAAATCACTTTTACTGCAGCAGCAGGAGGAAAACCAACTCAGAGTGGAAGGAAGGAACCTGAAGTAGTGCAGCCTTTAGAGGTTTACTCACATCTTTAACTTTATTCACATTTTTCCTCACATAAAAACTGAGATTACTAATCTAGTAACTGCTAAAAACAGGACCAAATTAATCATTACTGAAATGCTAATGAGGTTAACAACTAATATTAATGCCACTTAGATCGTTTCATTCCTCTTGAATAAGGTTGAAGTTTACAATTTTTTCAACTTAACGATATTTTGTTATGCAAAACTTGATTTTGTCATCAGATTTACCTTCCCTCCCCTTCGCTGCAGCGGAAATATACGAAGAAATGTAGACAACAGATGAACAATTCCAAAATGGACGACTAAAGTTCTGCACTTTATCTTGAGTTAGAGTTTAGCTAGGCAAAATGTGATTTAATTTTTGATAGAATGGGTCAGTAGAACGTGGCAGTGCTGGTTGAGTTAGCAGTTAGCATTAGCAGTTAGCTAAATGGTAGCATCGGCATTGGTCACTACCTGGAGCATCTCCTAAACAGGCCTGGGTCAGTTGAATGTGGCAGTGCTGTTTGAATTAGCAGTTAGCATTAGCATTTAGCAGCTAGCTAAATGGTAGCATCGGCACTGGTCACTACCTGGAGCATCTCCTAAACAGGCCTGGGTCAGTAGAATGTGGCAGAGCTGATTGAATTAGCCGCAAGCATTAGCATTTAGCTAAATGGTAGCATTGGCACTGGTTACTACCTGAAGCATCTCCTAAATGAGCCTGGGTCAGTAGAATGTGGCAGAGCTGGTTGAATTAGCAGCAAGCATTAGCATTTAGCAGCTAGCTAAAAGGTAGCATTGGCACTGGTCACTACTTGGAGCATCTCCTAAACGTGCCTGGGTCAGTAGAATGTAGTAGTGCTGGTTGAATTAGCAGTTAGCATTAGCAGTTAGCTAAATGGTAGCATCGGCACTGGTCACTACCTGGAGCATCTGCTAAATGCTTCCTTGTTAGTAAAAACTGCTTATTGTTTTACATCCAACACACACCCAGGAGCAAAAAAAATATCCACTTATAGTCTAGTCAGTAAAACGTTTACTCTCTTTTAGCTCTGTTTTGGTCTCCACCACCTCCCGAGGAAAACCCCAGGGCTCTGTAGCTGCTAAACGCTGCACTACGTTCATTTATTACTGCGTCTGGCTGCTGTTTGGTGCCGAGCGGGTCGTGTATAGGGGATTTTTAGCAACACAGTGACTCACTATGAGGTCCTGTGCAGCTGATGATTGTCTGTAGGCTCATCAGTGGATTGTAGCTGCTCCTGATTCACCTCGATTTAGCGTTTCAAGGAAGGTGGGCAAACTCCAACTTGTTTCTTCTAATTAGTGTCATGAGTTTGCACCACAGTTGAAAACCAATTTAACAGTCATGCCTAATATGTAGGTTAATAATCTGAGGATTTGAGCTGTTGAAACAGACCCACGTCATCGAGGGCGAAAGTCGCTGCCAACGCCCGGCAGACAGAGAACAAAGACCTCGACCGGGTCCAGCATCCTCACGTGAAGCCCATTAAGCAGACGGAGGCCTCTCCACCCAGACCCCCTCCCAGCCGGCCCAGTTGGCAAACCTCAGGCCTCAGATGTTTCTCTCCTCCCTCGAGGTCGCAGAGGAAGAGGCCTTCTGGATGCCTGGGAGGAGGAGGGGGATTTACTGTTCACCTCCACCTCAGCGCGCACACACACACACACACACACACACACACACACACACACCGTCCACTCGTCCATATTTCGGAGTCCATCCTGGAAGGAAACCGGCCAGAGAAGAATAGGCTTTTACGTAGAGGCTGCATCCTGTCGCTTGCAGCAGCATGCACGTGCAAAAACACACAAATGTCATGGCCATAAATTAGCATGTGCACACACACACACACACACACACCTTTCCCAGTGTGTGTGTGTGTGTGTGTTTCCTCCCTGGTGTACAGTGTGCATCCGCTGTATAACAGAGCTGTCAGCAGAAAGGTGGACGCAGTTCTTCGGTTCTCACACAAAGAAAGAGAGATGACTTTCTGCAAAAACACAAGGTCATCAAACGGTTTTAGATTCAGCTGTCGACTTTTAAACAGCGCATTTTCAAACCCCTCCCTCTGAGGTCCGTGTACGTCGCGGCCATTCGTTTTCTAATTTTTGGATTTCAAAATAAAAACGAAAAATAAACCGTTTCCCTTTTTTTCAGCGATAATACAAAATGAAAATGGAAAACAGGCCCTAATTCATTATCCATTATCTGTTATCCTATTTAATGAGATTAAAATTAAAATACACCCTTGGAAAACTTATTTCTCTATTTCCTGTTGGTTTTGGCTCCGTGACCCATTGTTTTTGATGGGGACCATCAAAAACAATGATGGTCCCCCTACCAAAAGTATTTGCCCCCCTAGAAAAACCTCCTTTAAAACACCTGCGCTGCACACGAGGCTGCGATAATTTACATGCAGCATAACGTGCGTTTAGTGAGACGTTTAGCTTGTGGTCAGGTGGAAACTCCCAGCATGCTTCGGTGGCGCCTGACTGACCCTCCTCTTCCTCCTCTTCCTCCTGCAGCAGATCTCCCAGCTCCTCTCTCTCCTCCGCCAGGGCCAGCTGCAGCCGAGGCCCAACTTCAGAGGGAACAAGTACTCTCATCGTGCCGGCAGGTCAGTCTGACTTCTGCTCCTCTTCCTCCCGTCCTGTTCGTCCTTCCATCTTCCTCCTCCTCCTCCTCGTCTTCCTCCTCTGAAGTGCCGACACAACAGAGCAGAACCACTTACTAACACAGGTTTACTAAAGATGTGACTTAACTGAACTCAACCAGCTTAGTTAGCAGGAAACAAATATAGTGATCTGGAACAGTAAGATTTCTGCAGGGGTGCAAATACTTTTTCGCGGCACTGTGTCTTCCAACCACTCGCTCCTCTGTATACCATTTTGGAGCCATGCTGCATCTGTTTGATTGATCCATGATGTCTGATGCTCCTCTCAGTCGTACTATTTCGTTCCCATGCTCTTCGGCTGCAGTTCAGCCAAGTTTTCTTTTTGTTGTTTTATTTGTCAGATGACTGTTGGCTGCAGCTGAGTCATCCATGGTTTGATTAACTCTCTGAACTGCACATCACACATGATCAGTTCAAAGATCATCAGAAAACTGATCGAGTCTTTCTGTTGTCAGAGTTTCTGGCGCTGATAAAAGGTGTTTTTGTCTTTCAAACCTGCCAGCAGCTTCAGGGGTTCATGGTTGTCACATGTTTTTTGGTTTGACACGTTCATGGAGTTGTTTTCTGACGCCACAGCGTTTATATCACACCCTCAGTTATCCTTAAAGGTCTTTATTTTAGCATTTAAACCTGCGATATTTGCAGTTCTGGTGCAAAAGGTTCCCTTCAGGCTGCTGACCCCGGTCACCAGACACGACCTCCATCTCCTCCTACAAACTCCACCTGCAGCTTCACTTCTAAGCAGTCAGAAATCCTGACATCACTTCTCTCGGAGGTTTGTTTTAGAGCCAGCTGGCTGCAGCTCTCAGGCTGTGATCGCTGCTGCGCTCCCTGATCAAACCAGGCGGCCCGACGCACATTAAAGAGGAATCCCAACATTTCTAAGATCTCGCAGGTGCAGGTGTTTTTCCAGTGGTGCAGATTAGAACATATCAAATGTGACTTTTTAAAAAATCAAGTTTAAACAAACACAAATGTAATCAGCTCAAACCTAATCAAATCCAAACGCCTCCTTTCATTTTCATTTACTAGCTTATTAATTGTAAATAGGGCCATAAACACCCGATTTAGATGTTAGCAGACCTTTAAACGACTGTTATCAACGCAGATCTTTCCCATAATAACCTAGTAGACCAGTAGGAACTCTAGTAGAAGATAAAAACGTCCCTCTTGACCCAGATGTTTGGGAATGATGCACAAGGATAATTTAAAAGTATGATGACATACAAAACGAGTGACTGCTGAAAATAGACTAAACCGTGAACTGTCTGTAGATTCTCAGTCATCCAGGTCGTGGTGATCGTAGGAGCTTCAGTAGAAATCGGCTGGACTTCTCTTTTAGGTTCTTGAAACCGTGATTACCAGGACCTGAATGGAAATAGTAGGGGTGTAATGATACACTAAATTCACGGTTTTGGTAGGGGCTTCAGTAGAAATCAGCTGAGCTTCTCTTGTAGGTTCTTGAAACTTCTCTTGTAGGTTCTTGAAACTCTTCTTGTAGGTTCTTGAAACTTCTCTTGTGCGTTCTTAAAACTGCTCTTGTAGATTCTTGAAGCTTCTTTTGTAGGTTCTTGTAGGTTCTTAAAACTTCTTTTATAAGTTCTTGAAACTTCTCTTGTAGATTCTTCAAACTTTTCTTGTAGGTTCTTGAAACTTTGCTTGTAGGATCTTGTAACTTCTCTTTCAGGTTCTTGTAAGTTCTTGAAACTTCTCTTGTAGGTTCTTGAAACTTAGCTTTCAGGTTCTTGTAGGTTCTTGAAACTTCTCTTTCAGGTTCTTGAAACTTCACTTGTAGGGTCTTGAAACTTCTCTTGTAGGTTCCTGTAGGTTCCTGTAGGTTCTTGAAACTTTTCTTGTGGGTTCTTGTAGGTTTTTGAAACTTGTCTTGTAAGTTCTTGAAACTTCTCTTGTAGGTTCTTGTAGGTTCTTGAAACTTCTCTTATACGTTCTTCAAACTTCTCTTGTACGTTCTTGAAGGTTCTTGAAACTACAAGAGAAGTCCAGTTGATTTCTACTGAAGCTCCTACGAAATCCATGAATTAAGTGTGTTGTTACAACCCTTCTATTTCCACCCAGGTCATGGAAGGTAGCAGATGTATGATCAACAATAGGGGTGTAACGATACGCTTGATTCATGGTTTTCATTGGAGCTGCAGTAGAAATCAACTGGACTACTCTTGTAGGTTCTTGAAACCTACAAGAACAGACATGGACGATCAGAATGGATAGCATCAGCTACTGGGCTTCTTTTGTAGGTTCTTGTAGGTTCTTGAAACTACAAGAGAAGTCCAGTTGGTTTTTACTGAAGCTCCAACGAAACCCGTGAATTAAACGTGTCGTTACACCCCTACTGTTGATCATACTTCTGCGACCTACTTAAACGAGTATTTCAACACACAAGCAGAAGGTTCTCACGTTGTTGACCTTGTTAGATTCACCAAACACCTACTTTTAGCCGTTACTCAGGATTTCCACTTGCAAGCCTTTTTTTGAGCTTCCATCACATGAACAGATAAACCGATGCTACACTGGTATCAACACTCCAGCTTTTACCCGACGTGTTGAAAAGGCAGAATCTGCAGCTGATAAATACCTTCCTCTGCGTTTCTGACCGACTGACCCGCTGTGACTGAAATAACAGCGGCAGACAAACAGGACGCGAAGCCCAGCAGTCAATGTCACAGGAAGAGTGGCTCATAACCCCACGGCGTTTCGGAGTGCGAGCGGAGGCAGGTCGCTGCAGCTCCGTCCGACTGACTCAGAGGAAGCGGCTGCATCAGCGTCACCGCGGCGACGAGATCAGATCTGACATCACCTTGATACACAAACACACACCTCGTTATACCTGCGAACACCTTTGGCAGATAAGGACGTTTTAGCTGTTCTGGCTGAAGAAAATGCTCCTATGAGATGACATGAGCAAGATCTTAATCTCCAGTTCCAGAGCCTGTATGTTTGCTTTAACCCGTTGTCAGCTCACTTCCTGTCTGCCTCCAGCTGTGTGGTTATCAACGGATTTGTCACCTAAAACCTCAGGAATGTTATCACCTTTTTATCTCCGACCCTCCAGAGCTCTGGCTTCATATCTCTAGATTCACTCTGCATGTCTGTCTGCTTTGATTCATGGTCTCTGGGGAGAAAAATGTTCTTTTAGTTGGCTTTACTCCTCCTGCATCATCCGGGATGTTCTTCTTTTTTTAAAGCTGTTTACTGTTAAGGAGCTGCCCCACGGTCATCAGGTTTCTGTCCTGTTTGTGTGCAGATACGGAGGTCAGGACTGTTCTGACTGGCAGAGCACCAAAGACAGCGGACACGGTGAGAGCGAGGCCGGAGACGTGGACTGGGAACCGGGAAGAGACTCTCCCATAGACCCACAGCTGGAGGAAGGACTCAACAACCTGCTCAACAACCCCGGTAAACACACAGCAGAACACACTGATCTAATGGAGAAAAGTATTTGCCCCCCAACAGCTATCTTCTATTTTTGCATATTTGCCACACTTACATGTTTCAGATCATCAAACTGATTTTAACACAAAATGCAGTTTTTTAAAGATGATTGTCCTATGTGGGAAAAGTAATTGCCCCCTTAGCTACCAATCTACCGGGTTCCGTTCCACCACTGCCAGACTTGTTGGATCTAAACATCACTAGTAGAACCTGTCTGGTTTTGTGAAGCAGCTAAAGGGTCTGAAAAAGCAGCACATGATGCCACGTTCTAAAGAGATCCAAGACCAGATGAGGAACAAAGTCACTGACGTCCATCAGTCTGGAGGGTTACAAAGACATTGCTGAGGCTCTGGGACTCCAGAGAAGCACAGTGAGAGACTTTATCCACTAATGGAGGAACATGGAACAGTGGTGGACCTTCCCAGGAGTGGACCAACCACCAACATTTCTCCAAGAGCATCCATATCTAATCCAGGAGTCACAGAAGAACCCAGAGGAACATCCAAAGACCTGCAGACCTCACTGGCCTCAGTTAAGGTCCGTCTACATGATTCCACAATGAGGAAGACTCTGGGAGGAAATGGATCCATGGAGAGTTGAAGGATCAAACCACTACTGACCAAAAACAACATAAAGGTTCATCTGGATGAGCTCCAAGACTTCTGGATAACATCCTGTGGACTGATGAGTCAAAGGTGGAACTTTTAGAAGACATGGGTCCGTTACATCTGGAGTAAAGCTGATACTGCATCCACCAGAAGAACATCTACCAACAGTGAACCATGGTGGTGGTAGTGTGATGGTTGGAGGACCTGGACCACTTGTCATCACTGATGGAGCCATGAATTCTGCTCTCTATCAGAAAATCCTCCTGGAGAATCTCCACCATCAGTTCATGACCTGAAGCTCAACACTAATGGTTCATGCAGCAAGACGAAGACCCAAAGACCACAAGCAAGTCCACCTCTGAGGGGCTCAGGAAGAACTGAATGGAGGTTCTGGAGTGGCCCAGTCAAACTGAGATGCTGTGGTAAGACCTTAAAAGGACAGTTGATGATGGAAAAACCTTCTAATGTGACTGAACTAAAACTATTCTAGAGAAGAGTGGACCAACATTCCTCCATGGTGATGGAAAAGACTGATCACAAGCTGGAACAAGCATTTAACTGGTTCCAGCTGCCAATGGATCAACCAGTTAGTAGGTTCAGGGGGGCAATTACTTTCTCACAGGGGTCATAGAGGTTTTCAATAAATCTTTAATAAATCATTGTGTTTCATGGGTTATCTCTGTCTAATATCCAATAAATGTAAATATTAGTTTGATGATCTGGAACATGGAAGATTTCTGTAGGGGGGCAAATACTTTTCCGCGGCATTGTATATGCATTCAGCTGTTGGTCGACAACATACATCAGAGAAAACATTAAACAGAGGAATTCACACAATGAAGATATTATGGGGATAAAACAGATCCAGAAAAGTTTCAGGCGGTCATCAGTCACTGCTGTGGTTAAAGGACACGAGCGACGCGGTTTATTTTCAACAACATCTTTTGGAAAATGTCACATAAACATAAACGTTGCCTCCTAATTATGAGAAAATCACCTCATAACCAGGGTTAGGGACAGCGGTGCGCACCAGGAGCCTGTAATTCTGGTCGTTAACTGTTAATAGCTAATTCGGCCTGCTGAAAATTCCAAAGAGTAAACAAATAAAGGCTGAAAGCAGCAAACATGGACGCCTGGCATCAACCAAAGTCTGTCATTAAATGGAATTAATTCACTTAACTGAAATTAAACTCTTGCCAAGTGCTTAAATATTATCTGAAAACAGTCATGGATGCTGTTTTGTTAGTGTGCAGCTCAGCATGAGACAGAACACGCGGCCAGAGCAGCAAAATATTTGAGTTTATTTTAGTTTGTCTTTAAAGTTGCTCTGCTCTGTTTGTCCTTTTCTATTTTAACCTCGGCTGTAAACTGAACTGGTGTTGCTGAGTTTATCTGTGACCTCCTGGTGAAAGTCTTTGACTCGTCTGGACAAAAGCAGCTGAACTGTGACCCCGGCAGAACCTCCAGACGGCTCCCTTACAATGGACTCACACTGACAAATGTAGAAAACAGGAAGAAAGCAGGAAATAACACGGAGGCAGCTAATATGTCCACATCCACCCGCACACTCCACTCATCTGGGATTCTTACAGCGACTCCTGATGTTTCTGCAGATCCGAGCTGCTGATAGACGTGTTATTTCCTTTGTTTTGAAAATCAGTGTTTTCATGTTTGTGATGTTTCATTCTTGACTTCAAAGTGTCAGTCCAACACAAAGGATTAGCCTGTTAGCTGTAGGCGTTTGAAGCCTATTGGTGTTAGCATGTTAGCGATACCACCATAATATTTTTACCAGCATGTTCGTATTATTAGCCTAATAATGCTAACATGCTCTTATATAATAGCTATATATAATTAGCTATATATAGCAAATTTAAGCAAATATAATTAGCTACATATATATATATCAGCATGCTAGCTTTACATTAGCTCTGTTAGCATGTTTTGGCTGTTAGATGGTATTAATTATATTATATTTAATATTTGATTTCTAATTATATCTAATTAATTAATAGTTAATTTAATTAAACATATACAGTTAATGACATTAGCTTATACAGCTAATAATTAGCATATTAGCTCATATATTGGCCTGATAGTTTTATAACCAGGTTGGGTTATAATTGCATTAATTATTTCTAAACATTTTAGCTTGAGCATTTGAGGATAATTAGCAAATTAGCGGTTAGCTATCCATTGGCATATAGTAATATAAGCATATTAATGTCCGTAGCATGTCAGTTAGCATGTCAGGGTTGTTAGCAGATAGTGTTGGCACATTGGGTATATCAGCAGGCTAGCTTTACATCAGCTCTATTAGCATGTTTTGGCTGTTAGATGTTGGGGTTAGGGTTATGTTGAGTGTTTAAGTGTGGTAATATTATTGGTCTGACAATATTATTAGCATAATACTGTTAATATTAGCATTTAAGTGTGTTTGAATCTTTTAGCAGAATTACTTTTATGTCATTATTATCAGCATGTTACAGTGAAATCATTGTTCATGATTGTGTCATCAGTATGTGAGGACTATTAGCATGTCGGTGTTAGCATTGCTAGCATGATGGCTTTATAAGTGTGCATGTGCCACTGGTATTTATTGATTCTAAACATTTTAGTTTTAGCATGGTGTGTTAGAGTCATCAGCAAGTAGAATTATTAGAGCAATTAGTGTTTTAAGTTTGTTAGCAAATGGTGTAAGTGCAGTGGGGTTAGCAGTTATAGCTGTTAGCAGGTTGTGTTATTAGCATTTTATTGCTGAGAATGATACTAGCCTGACAGCTTTATTGATGTGACATTATTATTAGCAGTGAAGTGTGTTTTCATCATTTTAGTAGCATGTTTTACTTAAGCGCAATTAGCATGCTATAGCTGTTAGCAGATTTTGTTAATAGCATACTAGGATAATAATACCATTATCAGCATGTCATAGTGAAATCATTTTTTATGATTGTGTTGTTAGTATGTGAGGCTATTAGAATGCCGTGTTAGCATTGTTAGCATTACAGCTTTATAAGCATGGGTGTGCTACTGGTATTGATTGTTTTTAAGCATTTTAATTTTAGCATTGTGTTTTTAAGCATCCACTATTACTGTAATTAGCATGTTGGGTTTGTTAGCAAATGGTGTAAGTGCTCTGGAGTTAGCGGTTATAGGTATTAGCAGGTCGTCTTATTAGCATATTATTGTTGAGAATGATACTAGCTTGATAGCATTACATTGTTATTAGCAATGAAATGTGTTTTCATCATTTTAGTAGCATGTTTTACCTCAGTGCTGCTAGCATGCTATAGCTGTTAGCAGATTTTGTTAGTAACATACTCGGATGATAATATCATTATTATCAGCATGTCATAGCGAAATCATTGTTTATGATTGTGTCGTTAGTATGTGAGGGCTATTAGCATGCCGTGTTAGCATTGTTAGCATGACAGCTTTATAAGCGTGGGTGTGCTACTGGTATTGATTGTTTTTAAGCATTTTAGTTTTAGCATCGTGTTTTTAAGCATCCACTATTACTGTAATTAGCATGTTGGGTTTGTTAGCAAATGGTGTAAGTGCTCTGGAGTTAGCGGTTATAGCTATTAGCAGGTCGTCTTATTAGCATGTTATTATTGAGAATGATACTAGCACTATTGATATTACATTGTTATTGGCAATGAAGTGTGTTTTTATCATTTTAGTAGCATGTTTTGCGTCAGTGCTGCTAGCATGCTATAGCTGTTAGCAGATTTTGTTAATAGCATACTAGGGTTGTTGTGTTATTCGCAGATTTTACGATAATAACTTGCAAATCATTAATCAGTTTAATTTAACTGATTAGCCTGATTATATTCATGGTTAGATTGTCAATATTTTAAAAGTGTGTCATCATTTTAGTAGTTTTCCAAGTTTAGCTATTAGCATGTTAGGTCTGTTAGATAGATACACTGGGCTTATTAGCATGCTAATTTTAAGTCAGCACTATACTGTGGCTGGTATTAGCATGCTAGCGTTGTTATCTGGGTTCATTAGCCTGGGAATGTAATTGGTTTGACACTGTTGTTAGCATTAAAGTGTGTTTTCATCATCTTTGTTGTGCTCCAGAATTGCTGTCACATGTGTCACCTGTTTAGTGTTTTGTTATTAGCATGTTAGCTTTTCCATAATGCAAGAGCCATGCAGACCAAAGTTGTATATTTGCGTGTTTTAGTTGTCATTTTTACTATGATAGCCTTCCTTCCCAGAGTTCAGCTAAGATGCATTAAGGCTCATTGTTTAGCTGGGAATTCCAAGGCTGTGTGAAGGCCAGCCAGCGCCTCGGTGCGTACAGTAGGTGTGTTAAGCAGTCTCTTCCTGGTATTGTGATGTCAGGGCCTCGGGGCAGGCAGAGGGGTTTACCGCCCGGTGATGGTGGAGCGAGCTTCACTTTACAAGGCGAGAGGGAGGAACAAAGGAGGGCGTGGGAGTCTGCTGGGTTAGGTGTGATGCTTGACTCACCTTCTGGCCTCCAGGCTGCATCATCAGTGTAAGTCACACCGACGCTTTGATGACGCCGCCGGGACAACGCATTCCTCTTTTCGTGTGTAATTTTTACCTGTACCTGTATGAATCACACACATAACGACCTGTTTGGAGGTGGTATGATCTCCATCACATTCAGTTTAGTTTACAGGCTGAACACAGACATGAACAGCAGACTGGATTCTGTGTTTGGAGGATTTGCGGTGAAATGCTTCCAAAACAAAGGGAGGAAAGGGGGCGGATGAGGGGGAAGGGGGCTAACTCAGGGTGGGAGTATGCATTAGTTGAAGTGTGTGTGTGTTGGTCTGTTAATTCCCCATCTGGTTGTGGTTAGATGAAGGAGACCGCGGAGCTTCATTAGTCTGAGCATATTGAGCTGTTTTACTCCACCATGTCGATCTGCCGGCTGGAGTTTCTGATTAGTCTGCAGATAAGTTTCACTCAGTCGGGTTGAATCTGGTTTTGCAGGAGTTCAGAGTTATTTCAAGTCGCTGACACGTTCTCCAGGAGGTCTTAGAGGATTTACTGGAGGTGGAAGCAGAGTAATCCAGCCACATGTAAGGAAACACTCAGGGTGTTTAGATGGAAGACTTCTACTTCCAGGGGTTTTACTTCCCAGAGAGCCTTTGGTCACGGCTGTAAATATCTCACTTAGTGTATATTTGAGAGTCTGGACATAATAATATAATATATAATATAATATAACTCAAATCTTAGGATTTAACATTTGTCTCGTAAAAAGAGGAGCTGCAACTTCAAGTTTTGTTTAATATAAAATTTTACAGTATAATATAATATAATATAATATAATATAATATAATATTATATTATATTATATTATATTATATTATATTATATTATATTATATAGTTTAAGTTAATATTATGTTATTATATCTAATATTATATAAAACTATATAATATGGTATTATATTATGATACTATATGTTATATATATATAAAATATATATATGATAATTATATATTATTATATGCATTGTGTATAATAGTATTATATTATATTATTTTATATAAAATAACATGATAGAATATTATGTATATATATATATATATATTATAATAATAGTTATAATAATAAATTACATATTATTGTGTTATATTATTTTATATAATATTATATATAATAAAATAATATTTTATACAAAATTTACATTATGTATAGATTTTTATTATATATTATATTATTATATATTATAATAGTAGTTATAATAATTTATTTTTATTTATTTGAAATAATATTTTTATATTATTATATATAGTATTATAATGTAATATATTATTTTACATTATATATCATATAAATGTAAACCTTTATAATATAACATAATATAATATGATATAAAATAATATTATTTTATATAATATACATATATAATATATTATTATATATAATATTCTATATAATAATATAATATGATTTTATATTATACGTAATAATATAATATATATTACATATATCTCTAATCTTAGTACTTGACAAGTTTTCTTTAATATAATACAAAACCTTATTATATTATATTATATTATATTATATTATATTATATTATATTATATTATATTATATTATATTATATTATATTATGTTATATTATATTATGTTATATTATATTATATTGTATTATATTATATTATATTATATTATATTATATTATATTATATTATATACCTGGTTAGCTCCACAGCATCAGTTACCATGGTGATCTAGCAGGTTAAAAGAGATCCACCTTTGTGGTGCTGATGCTCTGACTCCACTAACCCACTGATCTCAGTAATAACAGGACGTAAACAGGATGTCCTGAGAATAAGAAGACAGAACCTGCAGGTTAAAGAAGGGCTTCATGTTTTACAGTGAAAGATGAACGAACGGAGACGTGTCATCATCTCAGCCCTGTTTGTTTGCAAGTTAGGAGCTGGGTTTGTGCTCCCACTCGGACACACCCGGCGTTTACGCCACCAGAGCCCACGGCTGCTGTCACAGAGAGGGCCGGCGGCAGCTTTTATGGCTTTGAGGACGTGATGTTCGGCGAGTGTTGGGAGCGTTAAGGACGCCAGAGATGGCAGGAAGAGCCTGTTTACAGCCGCCAGATAAAACCACGGCGTCCTTCCTTCTTTTCCTACGGCAGTCAGACCTACTCTAATGGGAGGGCGGCTCTGGTTCATCTGCCCCACAAGCAACAGGAGTCTGGGAATATCACAGCTTCTGTTTCACACTGGACATGTCTGCTGTGGAGTCAGACGAACATGGAAGGAGGAAGTCATTAATAAATCACACAGAGACCCAGCATGGCTCCATTTTATAACCTGATCACTGTGTTTAAAGATTATCATGTCCGCTCCAGGTGAGAACATGCAGCTCAAACCTCCGTTGTGGATTTCTCTCCCTGCAGATGATGTTTTCTCAGAGATCAGCGACCCTGCCTGGATGGCCAGACTCTCCCTCCCGCTCGCCGGCGATTACCACGACAACGTGTTCGTCCCCAACGGACCTCCATCCCCTGAAAGCGAGATCCTTCCCCGGGACGGTCTGGACTCCTCCTCCTCCTTCTCCACTTTCGGTAAAAACAACAACCTTTATTATTATTATTATTTCTTCAAGTGAAAGTGCAGCTCCATCCATCCATTATCTATACACCGCTTTATCCTCAGGCCGGGGTCACCTGGACAGGTCTCCAGTCTATCACAGGGCCACACATACAGACAGACGACCAAGAACTCTCTCATTCACACCTATGGATAATTTAGAATCATCAGTTAAGCTCAGCATGTTTTAGACTGTGGCAGGAAGCTGGAGAACCTGGTGAGAACATGCAAACTCTTCTTAGAAAGATCCCAGGCGTCCTAACCGGGATCTACTAGCTGTGAGGCGACGTGCAACCAAAAAGTGCAGCTCGCCCAAGTTCAATCTTGCAATGCAATTTACGTGCAAATTGTGCTCGTCGAAGAGATCACAATGAGGTGCCGAGAGGGTCCGTGTATGTCGCGGCCATTCGTTTTCTTATTTTGAAATTTCAAAATAAAAGCCAAAAATAAACCGTTTCCTCTTTTTTCAGTGATAATACAAAATGAAAAACAGAAAACGGGCCCTAATTCATTATCCATTATCCGTTATACGATTTAATTAGATGTGTTTGTAAATGGAAATTCAAATTAAAATACACCCGTGGAAAACTTATTTCTCTACTTCCTGTTGGTTTTGGCTCCGTGACCCGTCTGACTTGTGATGAGGAAGGATCTGGTATCTAAAGCTCCAGTGTTAGCTCACTGTTAGCAGACCTTGCTGTGTGCCGTGGCCTGATGAAGACCCACTGTGGGGTCCAAACGTTGCTTGGCTCACATTGTTCACTATTTCACAGTGGACTTTTCACCAGCGTGGGGTTTATTTGTCCCTTTGGAGGGACCTTGTGGTGCCGCTAGCTCCGCCGCTAGCGCTAAATCGCTAGCGCTCGGCTGCTTTTCGGGACGTTTTTGGGGAGGTTTGGAGGTTTTCTGTTACTTTAGCTGGTGAAAAGTCCACTCAGATCCTTCCTCATCAGAAGTCAGACGGGTCACGGAGCCAAAACCAACAGGAAGTAGAGAAATAAATTTTTCACGGGTGTATTTTAATTTTAATTTCCATTTACAAACACATCTAATTAAATCGTTTAACGGATAATGGATAATGAATTAGGGCCCGTTTTCTGTTTTTCATTTTGTATTATCGCTGAAAAAAACAGGAAACGGTTTATTTTTGGCTTTTATTTTGAAATCTCAAAATAAGAAAACAGATGGCCGCGACGTGCACGGACCCTAGAAGGGGCCTGAAAATGCTGGTATTTACAGAAATGTGCAAAACTGTTGGTATTTAAAATAAAGTAGTGATACTGAGATGAGCCGCTCACTGTCGCTGCTCCTCTGTCCAGCCAGGATGCTGAGGAGAAGGAGGCTCTATGTGTATAATATATGTGACAATGAAAGACATTAGTAGTAATAAATAAGTCAGGTCTCCTCCACAGTGACGCCTTCTTGTCCTGCAGGTAAAACTCCGGAGAAGGACGGCCCACTGGGCGGAGCTCTGCTGTCTGAGGTCAGCACGCTGTTTGAGATGCTGATGACGCAGAAGGCCGACGCCCACCCCGGCCCTCGGCCCGACGTCCTGTATCGGCTCTCGGCAGCGTACCGCCGCTCTCTGGGCCTGGACGGCGCCGGCGGCACGACCACGACTGCACCTAAGAAGAGCGGGAGCGCTGAGAAGCAGTCGGGCCTGAATGCCTCCTCAGGACTCTACCAATGAGTGAAGCATCTGGAAAAGAGCAGAGGGACTCCTGTCAGAATGTAGATAAAACTTGTGATTTAACCTGTAAATAAGACGAGGACGAGTCCATTCCTGCAGAGAGATAATCAGGATGTGTCGCTTTCAACACCTGAGAGTCTGGAGTAACAAGCAGAAGGACAGAAACATGGTTTAAGATGCAGCTGTCAAACTAATACAGCACACAGCCAGACAGCTTCCCTTCTTCTATCCAGAGCTCCAAATACTCCGTTTTGTTCCACAAGTTGTTTCCCAAAACTATCAAGGCCCGACTCATTAATGAGGAATACAGCAGGGTGAGATAAACCAAACTACTCTTGAGGAAAGACAGCATTTAAAGGCATGTGTCCGCTTGTTTGCAAATAAAAAATCCAAATTAAAAGAGGTTGAACATTAAATATTCTGTCAACACTGAAAAGTCTCGAGCCACGAGGAGAGAGTGAAGAAGTTTAACCCTTTAACCTCCAAAAACTGAGAGCAGATGGTCGTTATGTCGGGAAAACGAACCAAATCTGAACGTAAACACCCGTGATGGTTCATCAGAATCCCTCCAAAGATAAACCATTTAAAAGAGACTAAAACATCCATAAACCCGATCAGTAAAACAAATGCAGCATGGCTCAAGAACAGTCAGGTTATAGAGTTGATCTGGGTCCATGTGAGCACCAGAGTCCGACTCGTCCACTCCTGGTTCTTCACAATCTGACCTTAATGAGCTTCCAGGATGTGAAACGGCAAAACAATGCGAGGAAACAGATCACTCAGGAAATAAACTGCCTCTCTGACGCCAGACACGCCCGACAACGACAGACGAGAGGGCCGCTCGGTTTGAGTCCACATGTGGGTCAATCTCTGACCTCGTTCAGCTGATTATCCCTCCATGTTGTTTCCCTGGAGGCTGCTTTTGAATGTTTTAGAAGCTGCAAAGTGACGATCAAATGTACACTCTCAGGGACGTGTTGGAAGCGACAGATCGTGTCTAAATGGTGCTACAGAACCAAAACCAATGCATCAGTCAGGGTTGAGAGTAACGCCAAGGAGAGGAGTCTGCAGGCTGAAGGAGGAAGAGGAAGACTTGGTTATTTTCATCCCAGGTGCAAAGCTTTACCTTTAAACCATGAATGTTTTCAGCATTACAGGAAGCACATAGGGGCAAAAAACCACTGGGGTGAAAAACCCGCCCTGGCATTTATGGCCTCTGCTTCCCGGGTGTTTCTTCGGTGGCTGTTTCTCCATGATGCTGTCAGACTCCTCGCCTAACATCGGCCCACTTGCAGCGACTCTGTTAGCCCCGCCCACCCGGCAACTGGGTGATTGACAGGCCCTGACTGACAGTTAACCAATGGGCTGCAGTCAGCCACACAGCTGGACAATAGGTCACATGATTGGCTGGCCAATTATGTGAGGGGGGAAATATACCTGTTGGCCAGCCCCCGCTAGACCAGTGGTTCTCAACTGGTGGGTCTGGACCCAAAAGTGGGTCGCGAAGCCATTTTTAGAGGGTCACAGAAGCATGCCCCCCTCCTCAAAAAAGTAGTGGTATAAAGTCTTTTATTTTGAAGGATGTGTTTCTTATGACACAGTTTGCTTTCAATAGCAGGATATTTAGTGATGGTGACACCAGTAGTTGTCCATGATTAGCCTCTAGATTTGGCTCTGCCTGCTTATTGGAGAAATTTATGCTAAAACGTGCCAAAAATGAACCAAAATGTGCTCAGAATCTGTCAAAATGGGCCAAAATATGCCCCAAACTTGGCAAAAGTGTCCAAATAAACCAAAATGAGCAAAAAGTATGTGTTGAGACTCCACCCAAATACACCTCAATTTGTTAACAGGAACAGCAAACTCCAAAAAATTGGGTCATGACTGTTATTAATAGAGACATAGTGGGTCCTGAGACTGGACCAGTTGAGAACCACTGCACTAGACACCAGCCCAGGTATGTTAAATGGCCAGTCCACCCCTGAATATGACTGATAAATAGCTCTGACTTGTTCTGACCAACCAACCACCTCTCAACATGCTGATACGACCCTTAAAGTCTGACCTAAAATGCTCTTTTTAAAGTCTGCTCTGGTGAACGATCAGAAACCCATCCAGGGTGCCGATGGTTGCTTCCATGACTCCATGTTTTAGACGTTAAACAGGTGCAGACTGGTTGTTTAAACTATGATACGTCCCATGATGTCGATGCTTAAAGTTTGTCTGTGAAGATCCACAGTCGTCCAGGTCGTGGTTGAAGTCGGAGATAGAATTAAAGCAGATTCTGGCCTGTAGACCTGGACATATCAATAGCATGAAGGTAAAACTGTGTAAATATACTAAAGTCATCTGCTCAGTCCTAAGTTTCCTCGTCGTCTCATTATGTGGCTGTTTTCGTCCGTTCCAGCACTTTGTACATAGCCTTTTTTATGAACTGAACGTACCTTTTGTAACTTTTTTCAATAAAATGTGCTTCATGTTTAAACCGGTTTGGTTTATTGTGGTGAACACACAGGTGCAGGGCGCCCTCTGGAGTTGAAAAGACACACCTGCACCCTGTGATTACAGAAAGCTTGATCCATAATATCAGCAGCGGCTCCACCTGCTGAAAACAACACAGACGATGCTAATCTAGTTAGCTTCCATGCAATAACTTACAGCATCTCCAGAAACATAGAGTAATATGAACGAGACATGCGGAAACCGTGTAAAGAACATGTCATCTAAACTCTAGGAGCATAAAGAAATTCATATTTTCTCTTGTTCCCTCTTTTTAAAATAATTTTTGGCCTTCTAACTGTGTCGTACTGCACAGAGCACATTTTTTAAATTCTGTCTATTTCTACATGACAGAATTACGACATGGTTGTACCATTTCCATAGAGGTCCAATTTTTCATTCTTCATTATATTATATTATATTATATTATATTATATTATATTATATTATATTGTATTTTATTATATTATATTATATTATATTATATTATATTATATTATATTATATTATATTATATTATATTATGTTATATTATATTATATTATATTATATTATTATAATTTAATATATTAATGTGATGTGATATTAATTAAATGATATTAGATTAGATTAATTATATTGTTATTATTAACTATATTATTTATGTTATATTACAATATATTATATCAACAAACTACATTATATTATATAAATTATGTTGTTTATTTTGTATTATATTGTGTTATGTTAAATATATTTTATTATATTATATTAATTATTTTGTATTATATTGTACAATATTGTAGTGCTTAATTCTACAATGTTTTATTATATTTATTATATTAAAGTAAATTAAATTCAATTTATTACAATATTTTATGTGATATTATATTATTTTTATTATTTTAATGACATGAAATCAAATTATATGAATTATATTATGTTATGTCATTAATGAAATGAAATGATATTAATTATATGATTTTTTTGTATTATACTATGTTAATTAAATTAATTAAATTACTTTATGTGATGTGATATTATTTACATTATGTAGAATTATATTATGTTATGTTATTTATTTTGTATTATATTGTATATTATGTTTTATTACTAATTAATTATATTATATCCATTAAATTAAATTACATTCTATTAGATTAATTATATTATTAACTATATTATTCATGTTATATTACACTATATTATACCAACAAATTACATTATATTATATGAATTCTAGTATTTATTTTGTATAATATTCTATTATGTTAAATATATTCTATTATTTTATATTATATTATATTAATTATTTTGAAACTTAATTCTATAATGTTATATTATATTATATTAAAGTAAATTAAATTCTATTTATTACATTATTTCATTTGATATGATATTAATTAATTTATATTAATTAAATGAAATCAAATGACATTAATTTAATTTAATTTATTTTATTTTATGTTATTTTATTTTATTTTATTTTATTTTATTTTATTTTATTTTATTTTATTTTATTTTATTTTATTTTATTTTATTTTATTTTATTTTATTTTATTTCATTCCAGGCCAGCAGGTGGCAGTCTCTCGTCCAGCTTGGTTGTGTCACTGACGCAGCTGAAGAAGAAGCGGTACGTGGACCAATGACAGCAGAGAGGACGGAGGCAGAAGACTTGAGATGTTTGCGGGAACAGTCCGAATGTTTTTGTGTTTTATAGAAAGAGAAGAAACGTTTAAAGGCCTCCGTCTCCCTGTCAGCCTGGAGTTTAAGAGGAGCAGGTGAGTTTAACCTTCAACTGTCTCCGTGTTAGCTTTGTTAGCTTCGTTAGCTTCGTTAGCTGACAGCTGCCGGTATCTAGTATCCAAGCTAACATGTAAGCTAGTTCTTCAGTTTTTATAACATTTATCCAGTAGTTCCTAGAGTTTTTACTGCTTTGTGTCTGACTAAGTCTGACGTTTGATAACCAGTCAGTGTTTTATCCTCACGTTAGTTGTCCCTGTTAGATACAGTGATGTGGAAAAGTATTTGCTGTGGTAAGACCTTAAAAGGACAGTTGATGATGTAAAACCATCTAATGTGACTGAATTCAAACTATTCTAGAGAAGAGTGGACCAACATTCCTCCATGGTGATGGAAGAGACTGATCACAAGCTGGAACCAACATTTAACTGCTGCTGCCAAGTTTGGTGATCTAGTTGTCTTTTCTGTTTGTTCCAGGTCTTTTGTTTGTGGACAGTAACATTCTGTGCTCTCCTGTGTTTAGGTCACCATGAGGTTTACGTTCGGTTCTGTCAGCAGATCTTCATTCAGCTGCTTCATCCTGACTTTCGTCTTGTTGCTGCTTTGCTGTCACATAACCAGCATTCTTGGCCAGAAGGTGAGCCGCACTGGATAAAAACCTTTTGACATGTGTTTTACTTTCACCCAGGCGTCTTTGTTTTTTATGAAATATGTCAGTTTATCAATGGATAAAAACATTGTTGTGTTCCTGTTTAAGTTCTGGTGTCGAGGTAACGTGGATTTGACAGCAGGTCGGGGTCAAAACAGCAACAAAGTGAAGAGTTGAGCTGTTTGATAGCAGCCTGGTTGTAGTTAAACTTTAATATTCATGGGAAGGAAGCCACATGTTGGTGCAAATGTCCAGCAGTCGGTCACGATTGGGAAACGAAGTACAGCAGTCCCAGCCTCATGCTTGAAAAGTCCTAATAAATGATATCAAATCAAGATTGCAATTAATTTTCTCTGCTTGTTTTTTGTGTTTTGGTCAGTCTGAAGGTGCCTTAACTGTGGTGGAGAACACCGAAGGAGGCGGTGCTGATGGTGAAGAAGAGGAGGCGACGGTAGCTGATGACGAAGGAGATCTGGAGGTGGTCCAACCCACTGAGCAGTGGCAGACGCTCAAACCAGGTAGCTGGAGAAACGAGACCTGGTCGTACCGTTCAGATGGTTTTATTGATTGTATCCATATTTTGTCCCACCCCTGCTTAAGAAGCTGCAGTCAGACAATTATAGAATATCATACATGATTAATAATATTCTGGATAAAACTAATCACTACATCCATCCATCGCTTCCGCTTATCCGGGCCTGGGTCATGGAGGCAGCAGTCTAAGCAGAGAGGTCCAGACTTCCCTCGCCCCAGACTCCTCCTCCAGCTCTTCTGGTGGGACCCCAAGGTGTTCCCAGGCCAGCTGAGAGACATAGTCCCTCCAGGGTGTCCTAGGTCTACCCCGAGGCCTCCTCCTGGTGGGACATGGCAGGAACACCTCCCCAGGGAGGCGTCCAGGAGGCATCCAGAACAGATGTCCAAACCACCTCAGCTGACTCCTCTCAATGTGGAGAAGTAGCGGCTCTACTCCGAGCTCCTCCCTGGTGACTGAGCTCCTCACCTGATCTCTAAGGGAGCTCCCAGCCACCCTGCAGAGGAAACTCATTTCAGCTGCTTGTATCCAGGACCTTGTTCTTTCGGTCATGACCCAAAGTTCATGACCATAGGTGAGAGTAGGAACGTAGATTGACCGGTAAATACAGAGCCTCACCTTTTGGCTTAGCTCCTTCTTCACCACGACGGACCGGTACAGCGACCGCATGACTGCAGACGCTGCACCGATCCGCCTGTCAACCTCACGCTCCATCCTCCCCTCACTCGTGAACAAGAACCTGAGATACTTAAACTCCTCCACTTGGGGCAGGATCTCTCCACCGACCCGGAGAGGACAAGCCTCCTTTATCCGGTGGAGAACCATGGCCTCGGATTTGGAGGTGCTGATCTTCATCCCAGTCGCTTCACACTCGGCTGCAAACCGCCCCAGTGCACGTTGGAGGTCCAGGTTCTATGAAGCCAACAGGACCACATCATCTTCAAAAAGCAGAGATGAGATCCCGCGGTTCCCAAACTGGACCCCCTCCTGGCTGCACCTAGAAATTCTGTCCATAAAAGTTATGAACAGAACTGGCGACAAAGGGCAGCCCTGCTGGAGTCCAGCATGCACCGGGAACAGGTCTGACTTACTGCTGGAAATACGAACCAAGCTCCTGCTCCGGTCGTACAGGGAACGGACTGCCCTTAGCAAACACGGTCAAATGGCTTCCCCAAATCCACAAAGCACATGTGGACTGGTTGGGCGAACTCCCATGAACCCTCAAGCACCCGATGGAGAGTGTAGAGCTGGTCCAGTGTTCCGCGACCGGGACGAAAACCGCATTGTTCCTCCTGGATCCGAGGTGTACTAATCACTACTACTCTGTTTTATTGAGTCCAATTTGTAATTTCGGTTTTATTTACCAGACACTTGAACTGCTAAAGAGCTGCTTCCTTTCGGGTGCAGTGTGAGGAAATGCAGCTCGTGTGTTTGTGTTTGTACAGGCCAGGCAGTGCCAGCTGGTTCCCATGTGAGGCTGAATCTACAGACAGGAGAGAGGGAGGTCAGACTGGGAGAGGAGCAGCTGAAGTACTGGACACAGGAGCACAGGTAAGGAGGGCCAAGGAGGGCCGTACCACGAAGCCAGTTCAACATTTTCTCGTGTAAGTCGGCTCGACAGAAACTAATAGGCAGACAGACGCTGGGTGTTGGCAGTAAAAGTAGTCTGTGTTTGCAGGGAGAAAGAAGAGGCCGAGTCCTCCCTCAGTCCAGATGAGCTAAAACAAGCCATGAAGAAGATAAAGGAGGATCTGAACCTCGCCGGCAAAGACGCAAATCCTCAGGTAGCAGCTCAGCATTCAGACTGAGGAGCTCTGTCGTACGCAGCACGTTGGTCGGGATGGGAAATTCTTTAATGACTGGGTGGCAGCTCGTCACAGGACTCAACATATCACACTTACAGCCGTTGTGTTCCTCTTTGTAGGACTCTGTGGCGTCTCAGTATCGCCCCCTGGAAGAGTTAAAGAAAGACATGGCTCAGCTGGACCTGCTAGTAGAGACGGATGTTCAGGTGAGTCTTCCCGTCTTAGTTTTCAGTTCTGGCCGTTTCTCCTACCCCGTCTGATCTGATACCTGAGGCTTTCATTGATCATAATGATAAACAAGCAAATAAAAACAATCCCACGCAGTTCAGCTTAATTTGAACTGATAGAGATCTACAGAAATGGGCCACAGGACATCCCTAGTTTGGAAGCACTCGTTTCCATGCTGTCACATGATCTGGAAACAACTATAGATAATCAACTTCTGTTCCAAGAGCATGGATTCTGATGTGAACAGAGTCGCTTTCACCATCTTTGCAGCTCCCTTCAACTCTGCAGAGCTCATTGTTTTATAGTTTAAATACCTGAAAATGCTTGAGAAGCCCCGATAAACCGACAGTTACACTTCCTGCTCAGCTCCAAACAACCAATGAGAGAGAATTAAATCGGATAGACAAGTCTGACAGATGGGTTTTGAGTTGTGATTTGAATCGTCCAGTGGAGTCAAGCTGACCGATGTTGGGGGGCAGGGAGTTCCAGAGTCTGGGTGCAGAGCAGCTGAAAGCTCTGGTGCACGTAGTGGTTAGTTTGAAGGTAGGGACATACAGAAGAGCAGCTGAGGAGGAGCGTAGAGCACGGGAGGGGGTGGAGGAGGTCTGGCAGGTATTGAGGGGCCAGGTTATGTAGAGCTTTAAATGTGAGGGGAAGGACTTTATATTGGATTCGCTGATGGTTGGTAGCCAGTAGAGCTGAATGAGGATGGGGGTGATGATTCTGGCAGCAGAGTTCTGGATGATTTGGAGACGGTGGAGAAGTTTGTTGGGGAGACCAGGGAGGGTGTGTGGACCAGGACCTGGGTGCTGTGTTGGGTGAGAGATGGGCGGAGTCTGGAGATGCTACGTAGGTGCATGGAGGCAGTACAGGTAATGCTGCTGACGTAGGGGGATAAAGAACGAACAGTGTCCAGCATGACACCGAGGCTTTTGACTTGGGAGGAGATACAGACCGGGTGATGGAAATATTGAAGAGGTGAGTTTTGGAGAGTGTGGACCTTGTGCCGATGAGGAGGACTTTGCTTTTATTTCCATTTAGTTTGAATAAGTTGTTTGTCATCCAGATGTTGATGCTGCTGTCTGTACTGTATTTAGTGTCTGTTACACTGTTGTCTAGATCATGAGGCGGCTGCTGGACCAGTTCAACAGCAGCAACTCGACTACAGAGCAGAGACTCGGCATCCTGCTGGAGCTGGAGTACATGGTGCATCAGGTAACGGAGCACGATGCGCTGTAAGTTCAAGTGAAGCTGCTGTGAAGACGTCTCTAACTCCCTGCATGCTTTTGTGTGTGCGTTAGGTGGATAACGCTCAGACCCTGTGTTCGATGGGGGGTCTGCAGGTCATTCTGGAGGGTCTGAACAGCTCCGACTTCAGGTTGCAGGAAAGCTCTGCCTTCGTCCTGGGATCTGCTTCGGCCAGGTACAGCGCAAGGATAGCAGCATTTCATTTTAAACAGTACCGAAAAACAACATTCCTTTATAGCTGTCTGGGTTTGAAAATCAACATCAGGAGATTTAATGTTTTCATTTTTTTTTACCTCTGATGGTGCAAATTATGCACTACAGTACTTTAAATGAAACCCTCTGAGCCCCAAACCCACTGGCAGGTTTGAAAGCATGTTTTGTTCTCGTTATCCAGGCTGATAAAAACAGAACGAATCGTTGGATTTTCACTTTTCCAATGGTTCTTGACCTACAGACTTACTCTATACGCTGACACTAAAACACCACCCATTCTGAGTTTACACAGAGCAGAGTGCAGACGAACCAATTAAAACTGTAATTAGTGAAATATCTACAGCACTGGTCACCCGTTCTCCTCCAGCGTCTCACATCAACAAGGCATTTTCATCCACACAGCTGAGTGGATGTTTCCTCTTCTTCGGACCGTCCTCTGTAAACCCTAGAGATGGTTCGACGCCACGTTCAGAGTCCCTTAAACCCCCTTTCTTCCTCGTTCTGATGCTCGGTTTGAATTCAGCAGGTTGTCTTGACCATGTCTACGTGTCTAAATGCGTTGAGTTGCAGCCATGCTAGTTAGCTTTTTACGTTAGCAAGCAGTTAAACAGGAGTACCTGCTCAGTGTGTATACATGTTACTTCCAAACAGTCGGCTTTATTATTCAGAATATAAAGCTTTGTGTTTGTTTGTACACGGGGCTTCAGTATAGCCGTCAGATTCCTCACAGCTGTGTTTGTGTCCCGCAGTAACCCGGTGGTCCAGGTTCAGGCTGTGGAGAGTGGCGCTCTGCAGACGCTGTTGACCACACTGGCCACCGCACAGCCGCTCAATGTCAAAAAGAAGGTATGCACCCATGTTAGAGTTTACGTCCTCTAAGGTGCGTAGAAACACACATGCTTCAGCTGTGATGCTTTGTGTTAGGTTCTGTTTGCCGTGGCCTCCCTCCTGCGTCACTTCCCCTACGCCCAGCTCCACTTCCTGTCACATGGTGGGCTGCAGGTCCTGTCAGAGCTGTTCAGGGCTGATGGAGGCGGAATTCTACGCACACGCATCGTCACCATGCTGTACGACATGATCAGCGAGAAGGTAGAACAGCTTGTATAATACATTAATCTAGGAGGTGCACTTATGTTTCAGTGTAAACTTGTCCACTGACACTCATGCTGTTGTTCTTTGCTCCACCAGGAACTGATCTCCCAGGCGGGTTTGGACTCGGTTCTGGATGCCTCCCACAAGGAGCGGGTGCGTCAGTACTCCAAGGTGTCCCTGCAGGGGCAGCTGTTGGAGAAGGGCTGGTGCAGTCTGGTTCCACAGCTGCTGGAGTCCACGGAGCATGACTACAGAGAGAAGGTAGGCTGGACGACGTAATGTAGACTAAGAGTAAAGTGATGGTGATCGTTAACACAGCACAGATAATGAGCAGCTTTAATGCTAAAGACTGGCTAAACAAACCTACACCGATCAGACATAACATCATAACCACCTGCCTAGTACTGTGTTGGTCCCCCTTATGTGGTCCAAAATGCTCTGAACCATTGGACCAGAGGACCTCTCAGGGGGTCCTATGGGGTCTGGAACCACTGGATCCTTTGGGTACTCTGCCTTGTGCAGTGGGGCCTCTGTCAATCCAACTGGTTCCACTGCATCCTGTTGATGCTTGATCAGAATGGGCTGTAGGAAGTCTGGAGGTCACATCAACATGTTGGACCATTGTCATGTTCCTCCACATGTTCCTGATTGGTTGGTGTTGTTTCCATGTGGTGGGGTGTATTTTCATCCAGGGACATTTGGGATTTCCATCTGTTCTGGGACAGTGTTTATCTGGGTGTCTAAGACCTCGTCCACATGTAGCCAGGTTGTTGTAAAACTGAATATCCTGCCCCCTCCGTCTAGAAAAAGACTTGCGTACACACCACCTCGTTTTTAGAAAACAATTCATCCACTCCTAACCGTGTGAGTGCATTTTTAAGCTTATTCCTCTAGGTGGCAGTAGCTCCCCAAATCCTATCCAATCAGAGTCAGCTTCCAGCAAAGTGATGGGAAATACTCGTCCTTAACGTCGTCCTTCGCCTGTCTTGTTGAATGTGAGGCACCATCTGGGCTTGTAAAAACAAGCAAGCAAGAAAAAAGCGCCTGTAGAAACAGCGCCAAAAACCTTGTGAGGGCGTCCAGACTGTTTTCAAATGTAAACACAGGTCCATATGAGACGTAAGAACACGTTTTGTCGCTGGCAGTGACGTTTCAAAACGCAGAACTCCGGTTATTGACGTCCACATGCAGACGCATAAACGCAGAATTCGCAGATCTTCACTTTGGTTGGAGGTTTTTAAAAGAATCATTTAATGCCCTAAATCTGACAGGCCAAATAGTAGAAACATGTTTTAGTTTTGTGAGATACCAGCTACGTGTGGACGAGGCCTGAGTCTGATCAACACAGATGTTAAAATCCAAGGTTTTCCATCAGAACACCACATAGTACCAACATGATCAGTGTTGTTCACTTCACCTGTCAGTGGTCAGGATGTTGGGGCTGATCGGTGTATAAGGCCATACTGCCTTGTGGATGCCCGATCCCTTCAGATCTGGGAAGCTAAGCGGGGTTGGGTCTGGTCAGTACCTGGATGGGAGACCGTGAGGAACACCTGGGTGGATGCAGTGTGAGAGCGAGTGGTTGGTGGTGGTCGGAGGGGCCAATGGAGCAGACTGGCAGCCTCTGTGGCTTCGTACGTAGCTTACTACCACGGAGGATAGAGTGAATGAATAATGCAATGTAAAGCAGCTTTGAGTGCCTCGAAAAGCACTATATAAAACCAGTGCATTATTATCATTATTGTTAGTGTTATAGTCCTTGAAATAAGAGTTTGTTCCATCTCTTTCCAGGCTCTCCGGGCTCTGTTGGCGATGGCTCCCGTATGTGTGGATCAGTACCGTTCGGACAACGATCTGCTGGGCTCTCTGCTCTCCCTCAGAGACCAGTACCAGGAAATGGTTCAGTCAGAGATGATTCTAGGAGAGGAGAACAGCTACTTCGCAGAGATTGTAGACCTAATAGATGCGCTGCAAGTGAAAATGAAATGACCAGAAGATTGTGCATGGACACTTTATAGTGCATCAACAAACACAGACGGACAAAATCTTCAGACACGAGTACTTTAAGGATGAAGAGTGGATCTTTAAGGACTTTGAGCAGACCCAGTAGATGATGGATCCACAGACACTAGATCCTATTTCAGATTCTGAGCCTCATCATCTCATCTGTCATCCTGTTTGTGACCCGGAAACCTCGAAAGGTGTTACTACTACCTTTAAGAAAGAGGAGAGGGAGAGTGCTCAGGTGTATCCTCATATCCTTTGCTTAAGTTTTGTTGGCGTACATCACATTTAATTGATATCACTTTAAAACAACAGCTCTCCTCACGCCTCTTCCTCGCCTCCTCCACTTGCATCTCAGTTGGAAGGATGTGAGATAGGAACTGAGGAAAGGAGCAGAGGATGCACAAAGTGAGAAATCAGAGGACCGGTGTGACCAGCTAATTCCATTGGTGGCCTTTGAGCTTTTGCAGGAGTGAAGGGGATTGGGATAGATTTATCTTTTTTTTAAGATTGTTGTGGGAAAATCTCTCTACTTTGTGTTGATAATTAAAAAAATAAATTATTTAAAAATGATATTGTTCTGCTGTAATTAAGCACTGCAACTCATAAAATGCTGCAAAATGACGTCAAGCAGAATAAACATCTCTCAGACACAGTTAAAATTGACACTATATTATTTTTTTACGATTAATTGCATTAGATTTAGCACACACAGCACATAAAGGTCTCTATTTGTCGTATTGGAGTGTAACTATTTAGATCTTTTATTCCGAAACGTCGCAAGGAGCGTATCCTTTTAGGTGCTTTTATTATGAAAAGTAACCGGCAGTACGATTGTTTACCGGAAATTAATGTGTTACTTCGCTCGTCGACGCTCCAGAACTATAAAACGATGTAAACAGGACATAACAGCCGCCCATAATTTATTGTGCCTTCGTCATGAATGGAGAACAGCTCTCAAAGGTCACCTGGAGCTCACGGAAAGAAGATTTTCAGAGGTTTTTGAGTTTTAAAAGAAGCTAGCAGCCGGTAAGAGACTGTTAGCCGTGTTTACATTGTGTTAGCATGTAGAAGCTAGTGGATGTTAGCCTTCAGATGACACTTGAACCCAGTAAATTGTCTGAAAACAACCTGATTGGTTTTCGATATTCATTATTTATAGTGTCTGTTTGAATTCTATGGAACCTGTGCAAGTATGTAAACAGAAAAGACTAGCGAAGTAAGTTATTTTATTGTATATAACTAGCTAACGTACAGCATTGAGTGTATCCCTATGGACTCACATAACCTCTTAGTCTGGTGTGTTAAACATAATGGACCAACTGTGTCACTGATTCTCAATAGAATAAATTCATTTTAAAATTACAGGTAATATAAGTAATGGCCAAGAGTGGCTGAAGACTAAAAGATAGATGTTGAGAAGTTATCTTGTAATTACACAGATGTAAAATATACATAAACAACTGCATTTTAACAAAGTTTTGTGTTGGAGTTTGTGTTTCGACACCAAGGATTTTCATTTTACTGAAAATATAAGATGAGATAAACTTTATTAATCCCTCGCTGGGGAAATTCACGTTACAGCAGCAGAAACAAGATAAGGCAGAAAGAAGCACAAGCGTTACGGGAGTACAACAGGGCTAAAAAAAATAAAGATATAATAATGAAAAAGTTCTCACAGAGACAAAACACCAGGCATGATGAACCCACATATGGATATGTACAATATGATACGATCACTTTACATATATACAGGTATGGCATGGAGGATAATGTACCCACAAAATGTTATTGACCAAAAAAGATTAGTGGTTAACATGACAATAGTTCAATTTTAAATGTTGGTTATCAGATTACTACAAGCTGGTCAACTGTACACACTTGTTGATAGTTTATCCTAAAATAAATGTGGTGTTGTGCTAAGTTATACACATGAAAACTGGATCTGTAATCATCGTAAGCTGTATTTGAGTTATGAAGAACTATACAAAAACCAAGGAGAAGCAACAAAAGCAATACACTGAAAAGACATTATCATATATACAAATGCTACAAAAGGCCAGTGACGGTACTTATTCCACAACATTGAAGCTAAAACAGTTCAAAAATGGTCCGTCTTTGTTTGAATACTGGACTGCAGAACTTTTCACAACAACTGATTCTCTGGTTTGAAGGTCTGGATGCAGAATAAGGAGGTTAAATCTCTGAGGTGTGGACCAGAACCAGGCCATGTAGAGATGTGAAAGTAATCGACAGAACTGTGATTTGACCAGGGTGGGAGGAACGTAACCCTGCGTTAATTCATTCATTGATCGTTAGTGGTCCAAGGTGGAGAGTTGGACTGTTAGAAATGTGATCAGGACCAATAACAAGGACTTCAGTCTGATCTGTAGGACCTTAATCTGTAAATGTTACACCTGGAAAACCTCTCTCCGGGTCATTTTGTCAGTAGTATACCTGTGTTTATTTGTGTGCCAGCGAACAGCGATGGAGCTGTCTCAGAGGGACCGGCTGTCGGAGCTGGTGGAGGAGCTCACCACGTCGGGACAGCCGCAGCTCAACCAGGATAAAATGAAGGAGGTCAAGAAGCTCTGCAAGTATGGCACCGGCATCCAAGTGGTCGGGTCGAGATGAATGTGTGCTGACAACAAGCAGGGTTTTATTTCAACCAATCAGACACCAGATGATCCATTGCAAACATGGACAGCAGCAGTAACTATAATCCTAAACCAATATGAGGCATTTAAAAGTGTAGTGCATGAACAGGAGTTAATAGCCTCGATATCACTGCTTTATTATATAAGGCAAGATCAGGGTTAAATTTTTATCATGTATAAGTTGCTCAGATGTAGATTTCCTATTCAACATTCAGTTAAATGGTCATGAAGCGACACACGGCTGTAAAAAGTACAGATGTAGGAGCGAATTAGTAGTTTGTATGTTTCTTTAATATCTGTTCATTTGTTTTTGTTTGGATTACTTGATAATATTCTCTTTGTTAGTTATTTGCGTAGATTTATTATTTGCCTATTTATCGTATTTTGTTTGGATTAATTAGTAGTTTATTTTGTGGGTTTATTTATTAGATTTATTTAACACTATGGGCACCTGATGTCTATTTAGGCATGGACATATATACGTAGACGCCGCGTTGACTGCTGCTGCCGATTGGAGCCGACGTGCCTACACGGCGGCCATCTTGGTACAGTGCCACTCGCCCCTACAGTGCATTACGTCTATAGAGGAATGACATGTCTGCACTATAAAAGTGATCATAAATCCATCAGTTGTCAACATATATTGTTTGTTACAAACGTCAGACATGGAGGACGGACAGGCAGACATAAATAGAACAAAAGCATCCTGTGTCAAAGCTACATGTGTGACGTTTTTAACAAACCAAACCGTTTGGAAATCGGTCGAAAATTCAGTGAATAATTCTACTTTAAGATTGTGGAGTACCTCTTACCTCCATAGACTTACATTCACTCCCCCCTCTGCTAGCCCTGTACCAAGATGGCGGAGCTTTAGGCACGTCCCTCCACAGTCAATGCGGCGTCTACGTATGTATGTCTATGAGTTTAAGTAGGTAGTAGATGTAGTCTCAAAATACGTTGAGACTACATCCAAATAAACCTTAATTTGTTAACAGGAACAGCAAACTTAAACAATTTGGGTCGTGACCGTTATTAATAGAGACATAGTGGGTCCTGAGGCTGGACCAGCTGAGAACCACTGCTCTAGAACAATGAACCGGCTTTGAATTGCAGCTCTAAAGCCTCCTCAGAGACTCTCTTAAAATGCTATCTGTGCATCCAGCTCCTAGTCAGCAGATGGTGTTTTAATACGCTGTCATCTGCTCCGGAGCTGGTTAGGTGTTTTTAGCGCAAGTTACCGTTGTACCACAAACTTTATGTATTTAAAACAATATTAAAGCAGTTTAAGGGAAAACAATAATAGTGACATGGAAGACAGTCACCATCATGGCTCACCAGAAGATTAATAGCATTGATATGTAAACATTCCCGCAGGTTGAGTTAATTAAATAAACTCTAAGTCATGATAAGAGCCTCATGCAGACAACCACATCTGTATCACATGGATGTAGTTTATGTCCCTATGTTTAAAAACCTCCCATGGACTAATCACTGTCAACTATCTGTTCCCCTCAGAGTGTCTAATGACTGCATAGACCACGTTTACCACTCGGTGATGTCGCAGCTGAACCAGGAACACGCCGAGATCCGACTGTCCGCCTTCCAGCTGGCCAGCGAGCTCTTCTCCAGATCGCACCACTTCAGGACGCTGATAGTCGACAACTTCCAGGTAAATCAGCAGCGTGTTGAGTCTGTTTAATCCACGTTAGATGCTACGTTAATCTTTAAAGTCAAACTCACCCCACCGGCCCTCGAAGCATGAAACCCATCTAGACTGAGCTCGTCTGCTTTAATCCAAGTAAGCCGTGGAAGTAAAAGTCAGATATATATTTAAAAGCCAAAGTATAGTTAGCAAGTAAAGTTTTGCAATAACACGTTCTCCTATGTCCCCATCTCATCATCCCTTTTCTTTCCTTTTCTTGCAGGAGTTCTTGGAGTTGACGGTGGAGACCGATACCGAGCAGCCCCTCCCTCCTCCTAAGGAAGTAGCCAGGAAGCTGAGGTCGCTGGCCATCCAGACCGTCCAGTCCTGGCAGGCCTCCTATGGCTCTGCCTACAAGAAGCTGGCGCTGGGATACCACTTTCTAAAGCAGGTTAAGAAGGTGAGAAACATACGGACTGCTTAAACTAAAACCCTCCAAAACCAGAGGGCTTGTGGTTTTATTTCTCGGTTGGGCACTGAAACGGGACGTAACATTTGGAAATGATAAGACTGGATTTACAGCTTTTATTAGGATGTCTGTGCGAAGCTTTGGTTACTTAAATGTACGGAAACACCAGCAGTGTGAGACACAGTCACCTACTGGACGGTCAGTGGGGGTCTCTTTAGCTCAGAAGCAACACCAGAACCCTTCAAAGTACCCTCTAGAGTTCTGGGTCCCTTTGTCTGTGAAGATGCTCAGTCGTCCAGGTTGTGGTTTTCCACCTCCCATCCAAGAGGCTTCATCAGTTCCAGAGTTTTATACTCCTCAGATGCTTCAGTCTGCTGGGTGTGTGACGCCCCTCCCCTCATTACGCGAGTCGTTAGGTCCTTCCTCCCCTCCTGGATGGGAGGTGAGAAACTCAAGCAGGTCCAGATGCTACGATTGAAACCACGAGGATTCGGGCGGCGTTCGGCAACACGTAGAGGTGGACATGACTATTTGAATATCAAAATTATTATCCCAATACCACCACAACCAACCAATAGTCCCATATTCCAATATTCAGGACCAGCCCTAGTTAAATGTAAATGTAAACAAAGTCCACACTGGTCAGTGCCACCATGCTGCTTGTTTTTCTCTACCGGTGCAGTCTTATGACATCACACACATGCGACAGTACCGTTGGGGAGGGGAGGGGTTGAGGAGCCAGGCATGAGGACAAACCACAACACAGACCAACGGCAAAAACCAAGATTCACAGTCTTTATTATTATCGGCTCATTTTTTTATTATCGGAATGACGTCATAATTGCCAATTTTAACTGATAATTATTGGAAGCCAATATTATAGTGCATCCCTAAAGTTAGCACAAACTTACTACAGAACATTTTCAAATCATGTGATGAATTACAAGCTTCAGATACCAACAGGTAGCCAGCATTAGATGTGTGTATCTGATTTATATATTTGCCATCTCTGCACATGGAGTCACTACAGATTGTCGGTGTTCGTGTGACGGTGCAGCTCTGTGGCCTTCTGGTTTTCCAAGACAGTAAAAATGAGGTGTTTTCTTAGGTGGACTTCCAGGATGCAGAGGCCAGGACAGTGGCAGAGAGGAGGAGGGAGGAGGAGAGGCAGAGGAAGATGGAGAGGATCTACAAGGAGAGGGTGGAGGCGGCGGCCAAAGACATGGAGGGTAAACGTCTCATCGCATCGTGAAACTAACGATGCTGCAAGTGACGGCGATGAGAACAGTGTCAGCAGGTTGTTGCTTTTCTTGTGTTTCTTTATCAGAGTCATACCAAGAAATCGAAGCGACGCTGACGGAGATGGAGTCCTGCATGAGTTTGCTTTTCCCCCAGTTTGACCTCACCGCTGTCCAGACAGCCGCTAGCAGCCCTTCAGACGATGACCAGCCCTGCTGCAGCAAAGACCTGAAGGGTGACGGGAGAGAAAGGAAGACAGGAGGAAGGGAGGAGGACAAGGAGGAGAAGGAAGGAGACGGTGGAATGAAGGACGAGGAGGAGAAGGGAAAGGAGGCTGAGGATGGAGAAGAAAAGGAGGGAGAGCTGGAGGAAGATGATGAAGAAGAGGAGGAGGAGGAGAGTAGTGAAGAAGAAGAGGAGGAGGAGGAGCCTCTTGATGAAGATTTGTTTATTAGGAACTCAGGGCTCATCTCTCACTCCTACAGTCTGGACCTGAACCTAAGTCCTGGTGGGTAAACTCACTTAAAGTGCTGTGCAAAAGTATTTGCCCCCCTATGGAAATCTTCTATTTATGCATCTGTGTCACTTTTAAATGTTTCATAGACAAAGATAACCCAAGAAATGATGATTTTATTTACTGAAAGAGAAATGCTGACCAGCCCATCTTACCCAATGTGGAAAAGTAATTGTCCCCTTTGGCAATTGGGTTCAGCTCCACCAGCCACACCCACTTATGATTACTGCCAGGCTTGTTGGATCTAAACATGACTCAAGTTATTAGGTTTAGGGGGGGCAATTACTTTTTCTCTGGGGTGATACAGGTTTTCAATAATTCTTCTATAAACCATAATTTAGTTTGATGATCTGAAACATTTAGGAATGGAAGATTTACCTTTTTACCTTTGGCCACTTGGCTGATGAAGGTCTGGTAGACTTCGCACTTCGCCTCTAGTCCAGTAAATGTTGAGGAGCTGTATTTAATGGTGTAGACCATAGACATATATACGTAGACGCCGCATTGACTGTGGAGGGACGTGCCTAAAGCTCCGCCATCTTGGTACAGGGCTAGCAGAGGGGGGAGTGAATGTAAGTCTATGGAGGTAAGAGGTACTCCACAATCTGAAAGTAGAATTATTCACTGAATTTTCAACCGATTTTCAAACGGTTTGGTTTGTTAAAAACGTCACATGTAGCTTTGACACAGGATGCTTGGATGCTTTTGTTCTATTTATGTCTGCCTGTCCGTCCTCCATGTCTGACGCTTGTAACAAACAATATATGTTGACAACTGATGGATTTATGATCACTTTTATAGTGCAGACATGTCATTCCTCTATAGACGTAATGCACTGTAGTGGCGAGTGGCACTGTACCAAGATGGCCGCCGCGTAGGCACGTTGGCTCCAATCGGCAGCAGCAGTCAACGCAGAGTTTACGTATATATGTCTATGGTGTAGACACCCTGCTTAGTTTCTTCATTGACTCCCTTCTCCTGCAGCTGGGAGTCTATGCCTGTAAATATCAGAATAAACCAGGAGTGTGAAACAAGTTTTTCTTCCCTTCTGTAAATTTCTCATTCCATTCAGGTCTTCATGTTAAGGAGACGGAGGACAACGAGCCGGTGGTATCCACGGTGATAGACCTCCATCGACTGATAACAACCAAACACCTCCCGACTGTGCAGGGCTGGGTTCAGGTGAGTTCAAATACGTGGACGTGGATGATCAGTAACGCTAGAGCCACCATGACTAGCACTACTTCCACTGCTGTTGAACCGCTTGCCATGTCTCAGACCCGACCAACACGTATGTGCAGGTCTTCACCAAGTCGGGCGCGGAGCAGCAGCTGTTGAGAAGAGCGCTGGATCTGAAGAGGTCTTTAGAAGCCGCGCTGCAGAAACACGAGGAGCTTCACATCGACTACAAGACCAGGAGCCGCAGAGTGGTGAGTTTTACCGATGAGTCCTAAGACAGGGAGCGTGACTCAGGACTTCTTCTGAAACAGTGGAGAATTAAAAATGCTGAGATTCAGAAATCAGTTGTGGAAAATGTGAACTTCATGGCTCTGACACACTTCTGTTTTTACCCAGAGCATAGGCCGACTGTTTGCTCGGTGCTTGTGAGAGCGTGGCCAGCAGATGGCAGCATTCTATCAGAAATAAAAGGGGAACAGCAGCATTTCAACTCACTGATGGCACAGATTCAGAGAAGTAGTGGAGTCTGATGGAGCGGTTGTGGCAGAACGCTGTGTTGCTCCTCTAAACTCCTGTAGCGACAGCTTGAGTGTCTTTATGGAACAACGGTGACTCCTGAACCGGATCACGTTAGAACAGATGAAACTGAGTCTGTTGTAATGCCAACAAAAACCATCACAGAATGATTCATTATACCTGGGATACACTAACATCTGTACACCTGACACAGGGCCAGTCCAACATCTGGATACATCATATAGGCCAGTCTAACATCTGGACACCTGACACAGGGCCAGTCTAACATCTGGACACCTGACACAGGGCCAGTCTAACATCTGGATACATCACACAGGGCCAGTCCAACATCTGGACACCTGACACTGCGCCAGTCCAACATCTGGACACCTGACACTGCGCCAGTCCAACATCTGGACACCTGACACTGGGCCAGTGTAATATCCGGACACATCATATAGGACGAGTCTAACACCTGGACACATGGTACTGGATCAGTCTAACCTTTGGTTAGTTTATACAGGACCAGTCTAATACTTCTACACATCATACAGGACCAGTCTAACATCTGGACACATCATATCAGACCAATCTAGCTTCTACACACATCATACAGGATGTCGTCTTCGTGTCTGTCGCAACATGTCTACTTCCTTTTAAAAGATAGATTGATAGATAAATAGATAAGTAAAAGGCAATGATACAGTTCAAATATGTCATAAAAGCCACAGTAGAGTTTTCCTTTAGTCCCAGAGGAGCCCGTCTTCCATCCACGCCATCTAGTGGCCGTTATCAGAAGTGCAGCTCCAGCAGTTCGTCACCTTTCAGCTGTGATTGTTGCTGCTGGAGTGAATCAGCCGGGGAGTCTTTAAACTGAAGGATGACAAGTCGGCTCACTTTGAAGTCGACTTTAAACCGCTGCCACGAGGCGTAGCTTGACTGTAACCTGATGCCTGTTTCTCCAGTAGTGAGAGAGTGAACAGAACAAACTTTGTATGATTCCTACCCAAGATAGGTAAAATAAGTAACATTTGCAAGTGAAATCTCTCCTGATCCCACTGCAGGTGTATTTAGGCCCTTTACACCATTCGCTATAGGCCTTAGACTGTGTTGCTGTCCTGTATTGATTTGCAGTGTCCCCTTTCTGTTTTGCATCTCCATTCTTTCCTACATTCCTGTGGGGCTTCCAGAGGGACGTGTCATAACAGAGACAGACAGAGTGAGGACGGAAATATTACCAGTAAAGACGTTTGGGAGAGGTGAGATAGCAGCAGGACGTAGCCATAATGCATAATGCATCAGAGACAGGCAGAAGAAATTGGGGAGCAAAGGGGGAGGATGTACCCATTCATTCACTTCACTACCACTAATGTGCCCCATGGCTTGACAGCTGATAGGTCTATCTCGCTGCCTCTGTATCTGTCTTAGCATCGCTGCTGTTTGAGCCGGCCCAAAATGGAGGCTCAGACAAATCAGCCAAGTGGAGTTTTGAAGAAACGTCGCGTTATGAAAGCTTTCAGTCGCATTTATGCTTTAATTGGTGCCGAGAAGTCGTTAGCGTCTCCGTCACGGGGCGCTCGCTCTGTACTTGCGGTGCAGTGACATACAATAAAGCAAAATTAAGCCCAAAAAAACCCAAGAGAAGCTGACAGCAGGTTGGCGTTTCAGGCGTTAAGGAACCAATGAATGCAATTTGCTTTATGTGTTTGAAAAAAGGCATAAAAGTTGTAGCGTGTGAATCCATCTTTGGCTGAGCAGAGCAGCAGAATGACAGTGACAGAGCGCCGGGCGTCTCGCTCTGCCTGGTTATCACTGTCAGGGACCAGTCTGCTGCACCAGCAGGCCCAGCACTGCGATAACCACACAACTTACAGCCCCTTTATCATAATTAGCTTTTCCTTTTTAGCCTTAAAAGGCCTTCCATTACTGGGTCCTTCTCTATCGGGCCGCTGACACACCACACGATTGGTTTCTCTCTCGGCGGACCTCTCAGTATAGTCCCCCAAAACGAGGGAGCCGGGAGAGAGAAGAGCAGCGCTACGGGGGCAGATAAAGAGGCTTGTTTATTGAATGAGAGAATAAGACCGAGGGATGGCTGAGTGGAGAAGCATTTCCATGAAGTTGGAAGACTATTGACAGTAGGGATGCGCGAGGCTGTTTGTGCGTGAACTGTGAATGTCGTTTCATGATGCCAACACTTAGGAAGCGATGGTCACAGTGCAAGTGTTGTCATGCTAATTTGGCAAGCTTCCTGTTTGGTAGGAGTAGCTCGCTGTAACTCCGCTGTTGTACCTCCCGCTGAGACTTGTGCTTTGTTAATTTGCTGCTGAGTAGTTGAAGAGAAAACACTGACAGAAAACTAGATGGTGTCATCTGGTGGTCATGACGCTCAGTGATGGCTGTGCCTGAAGAGAGAACACAGTCAGCGGATGTTTGGAGCCAGAAGTGTTGGTATATTGTGTTCCGATACCCAAACTACCGTACTGTATAGCAGTGGTTCTCAACTGGTCCAGCCTCAGGACCCACTATGTCTCTATTAATAACGACCCAAATTGTTGAAGTTTGCTGTTCCTGTTCACAAATTAAGGTGTATTTGGGTGGAGTCTCAACGCATTTTGATACAACTTGGGGAAATTTTGGCTTGTTTTTTTGCTCATTTTGGTATATTTAGACGTTTTTGCCAAGTTTTTAGGCATATTTTGGCCCATTTTGACAGATTCTGAGCACATTTTGGTTCATTTTCAGCACATTTTAGCACAAATTTCTCCAATAAGCTGGCAGAACCAAATCTAGAGGTTAATAGTGGGCAACTACTGGTGTCACCACCACTGAATATCCTGCTATTGAAAGCAAATTGTGTCATAAGAAACACTTCCTTCAAAATAAAAGACTTTATACCACTACTTTTTGGGGGGGCATGCTTCTGCAACCCTCTAAACCCATCTCGACCCACCAGTTGAGAACCACTACTGTATAGTGTCCCACAACATAACATGTCAAATGCAGGATGTCCTTCCACATCTAGTCCCATTTTGCAGCATGAAAAGGGTGAGGGTTGCCATTGTGACCCATAGTCTTCTGTGCAGCAGAAGATGCATCATATATCCCGATTAGGCGTAGCATCATGACCACCTGCCTAGTGTTGTGTTGGTCCCCCTTAAAAGCTCTGAACCATTGGGCATGGACCAGAGGACCTCTCAGGGGGTCCTATGGGGTCTGGAACCACTGGATCCTTTGGCTACTCTGTCTTGTGCAGTGGGGCCTCTGTCAATCCAACTGGTTCCACTGCATCCTGTTGATGCTTGATCAGAATGGGCTGTAGGAAGTCTGGAGGTCACATCAACATGTTGGACCATTGTCATGTTCCTCCACATGTTCCTGATTGGTTGGTGTTGTTTCCATGTGGTGGGGTGCATTTTCATCCAGTGACATTTGGGATTTCCATCAGCATGAGGGAGTGTGTTTGTTGTGGGACGTCTAAGTCTGATCAGTGACGTCCCAAAGTATGCAACAGTACGTACTTTGTAAGGATAATTATAATATGTTGTGAGTGTGCAGTTCGGTGTGCAGGGTCAGTGTTCTTTTCCCAATGCGTTCCTCAAGATACTGCCATAGACGTGGCGTTTGATTGCATTCTGTGAAATCTGAATCTGCTTATGAAGTCTACATCTTTTTCAGGTGTTGTTGCACACAATCTGACAAGTCAAAGAGACAAACCCTCCGTCCCGAGTTATAAAAAGTCCTTAGCAGATGTCTTTTTTTTACTGAGTAGTGCTTCTGTAGTATCAGAGATGCAGAAAATACTAACTGAACAAAGAACTTCAAATGAGGAGTTTGTTATCTGTCTCTCAGTAAGTTGATGAAGGTGAACAGCAGCAGATCAGATTATGTCGTCGTGGATCGGATCCTGTTGTGAGAGGCACCTTCAGCCTGCCGCTTCCACACGAAACATCAGCAGCGTGTTCCTCAGAACTAACAGATGCCAGTCTGCCGGTGCTCACTGGTCCGAAGCTTGAATTGTTCAGGCTGGCAGACGGGATTGCCTTTAAACTCGGAGGGCACGATTCGGTCCCGTTGCAATCTCCTGCATGAGTCAGCAGCGTCTATTTGTCAGATGTCTGTCGGCTAAAAGTTTCCTTCAAGGTGTGGGGTTATGGCAGCTGATGCTCCACTTCTGAATGTGTTTTGTGACCTGAGTAGTAATTTATGTTAATTCTGAAGATGTGCAAATATGTGTGTTGGTATTCTATCTGGGAACTGAACATTTACTTCTTACTTTTGAAAACTGTAGAGTAAGTTTGGATGGCTTTTAGATTTAAAAGGAGTGATGGAGATGCATGCAGCTTCAGATATAATTAGGGATGCACGATGACATCGACATCCGATAATTATCTGTTAAAATCGTCAATTATGACGTCATTCTGATAATAAAAAAATGAGCCGATAATAATAAAGACTTGAATCTTGGTTTTTGCCGTTGGTCTGTGTGTTGTGGTTTGTCCTCATGCCTGGCTCCTCAACCCTTCCCCTCCCCAGCGGTACTGTCGCATGTGTGTGATGTCATCAGACTGCGCCGGCAGAGAAAAACAAGCAGCATGGTGGCACTGACCAGTGTGGACTTTCTTTACCGTGTCAGAAGAAGACGTTTCACTAGGGCTGGTCAGGAATATTGGAATATCTGAATATTAGTTGGTTGTGGTGTGATTGGGATAATGATTTTAATATTCAAATAGTCGTGTGCACCACCGCTGGGCGCTGCCGAGTGTTGCCGAGTGTCGCCAAGGCTCCAGTACGCCGCTGAGGCTCTAGAACGCTTCCGTGGTTGTAGGCAGACCTGCCAACTCCGGTGTCACCTCCCCAACGGAAACCCCCAATCCCCCCCGCTCCCCTCCTCACTGGCCGACACCGCCGCACGAACCCAATCAGTTGACATCATCGCGTATCGACTGCAAGAAAAAATTGATCGATTATCAGTATCAGTTGAAATTGTCATTATCGTGCATCCCTAGATATAGTACTTCGTTTCATCTTCCATAAATTCTTAATGATAATTTTGGCGCTCGTACAACAAACTCTTATACCCAGATTCTTAAAGGAGGAGCTCATACGAAGCCTTTAAACACATCTCAGGCGTTGACTCTGGTGTCGTCTGTCTGCCAGCAACGGCAGTCAAATGTAATTAAAAGACAAATTTATTTCCATCATGATCCAAGTCACCAACGGCAGACTGCGGATTTGATGGTGTGATACGGCAGATGTGCTGCAGATGTTTTGGCACCTCTTTAATTTTAATTCTCTGTCTTCATGTGGAAGGACTCAGCTGTACATTAGTCCCTCGTCTATGGCGGGGGTTAGGTTGCAGAACCCTCCCACGATGGACGAAATCCGCAAAACAGCGACCTTATATTTATTTTATCACTTATATATATATATATATATATATGAAGCTTTATAAACCCTTCCTACACTCTTAAACCTTCCATTTAGAGGAGCTTCTACGGCCGTGTCCGATAATGGAACTAGCGACGCCCACTTGGGAAAAACTTAAACACACCGACACCGAGGACGTCCGGCTGCCTACCTACCGGGAAACTGATGATGATGATGTTACAGTAATCCTACAGACTGTCACCGGTTCTCTGACGGTCATTTCTGGTAAACTCTCACCGTGTGGGACCAAAAGTTCTGGCTGGCTTCCATCACTGATCAATCAGACCGACCAGCTCAAGAGGAAGCGGCCTTAGCTGCGTTTTCCATACTCATCTGTTGTAAGTTACGTATTTTATATGCAATTTAAAAACCCGCGATACAGTGAGACCATGATACGGCGAGGGGCTACTGTAAATCCATTACAGTGACATCTCAGCTGGCGTCTTCCTTCCACCTCATACTTTTTCAGCTCTCAGTAAGAGCTACGACAGGAGAATTCAGCACGCATCCGTCGAGTGTTGCTAACTGAAAACATGGGCTTGTGTTTAGGAGAGGATAAGACATGCAGACTTATTTAAACATATCTGTTTTTAAGAGTGTATTCAGTCACTCTGGGCTCCATTCATACAGGCCAGGGCCTTGTTTACTGCTGATAACCCATCTTATCGCAGCACAATGGATGTGGCCGCCTGTTTCTCCCTGGAGATAAACAAAGAAAGACTATCCCTCTATTTCTCTGCTCTACTGTTCCCTCCTTCTCATGTGTGCATCCATTCTCCGGGTGCGCCTCTTCTTCTCAGTTATATGTTTTGCTTCTGTATTTCCCTCGAGGGAGCCTTTGTTGGCTTTAAACTGGCTGATCAGTTATTGTTTTTAATGGAGTGAAGGAAGGAAGTGTGGAAATACACTGCAATAAAAGACGGCACCAGCCTTGAGTTGAGCTACTCGAGTGTTTGGGATTTCCTGAATACACTGGATAACCCATTTTTTAAAAACACGCACCATTAGGCTAAGCTTGTCGTCATTATTTAACCGTTTATCCTCATATATAAGCCACGACTGCAATTAGAATACGACTAAACGAGGGCGGCTCTGCTTGTGAGAAGTTGTGTACCTCCAGACGATGCAGACATTGGTTCTGAAGTCGTTTGCGACCACATTTAAATGCATTTGAAGATGTTTTTCATTGAATTCAAATGAAAAAAGACAGCTGAATGAAAGAAAATCAAGGCAAGATTCTCAAAAACAGACACCGTAGAGTCCTCATGAGGCTAGAAATGGAATCAAAACCAGAGGCTGGTCCTGTTATTAGAGGATAATACAGTAAATCACAGTGAACGCAGTCTGGTTTCATCAGCAGCCTCTGATAATGTGGAAAGAGAAGGTTCCCAAATTGGAACTGATGGATCCACTGGGACTGTCGGGGTGGGTGTGGGGAGGGGGGCTTGATAGTTATCCTCGAGATCTCTGGACCGGCCTGATATCATTGACCACAGGGCCAAACCGGGCTCCTCTAATCCTCATGGGTCTCGGAGGGCTTCTTCTTCTCAAGGCAGAGTTTTCAGGAGTCCCCCCAAAGTAAAACAGCTCAGCCCGGAGTGATTCCACCATGGCAGCAGGCCGGAGCGTATAATAATGACTGTTTTGATCACAGATTGAGACCGGCTGGGAGGGGGAAGTGGACCAGACAGTTGAGAATAAGCTGCTTGACAGGGAAAGGTTTGGGAAGCTCCGGGCAGGCTAATAGACCTGCCAGGCTAGGTTAGCGAAATAAAGATGTCACCTTATACATCATATAAGCTGACTGCTCCCCTGAGACAAAGGCTGCGTCTATGCATGTGTGTTTATGGGGGTGTGGAGGAGTATAATGGAGGAGAGGCTGGAGAGGGACGGAGGGGAGTGGAAAGCTTTTTCTCATTAGGGTGGGCCCCCATGGGATCCTTTCTAGGTAGTAATGAATAGAAGTGCAAGGTGGTAATAGAGATGTGGGATGTTGCGGCAAATCAAGCCCTGAATAGGTCGGACTCCACGGGAAGCTCCGGGCCTAATTAGTTTGTAAATATGTTGAAATCAATCAGAGGCAGCGGATTCTCAGTCTCCTCGGCACGACAGACGTTTCAAAAGCAGTGTGTTGTAACAGTGGTGATGATTAAATCAGGGTCAGAGATCGGCTTTAAGGGGGTATTAGTAATAATTCAGCGTCTCGGATAAATTCTTTATATAAAGTGTTTAAAAGGGGAGAAGCTGCTTCGTCTTTAGTCTGTATTGAGCTGCAACTGGATGCTACAGTACGAGTTTTCGTGCACAAACTAAAACAACATTTTAACATGGTTTGTACACGGATTCTCAAACATTACGTGTCGTCTCAACATAAGCAGCCACAGACATGCAGAAAAAGTTCAGTTAGAAAGGAGCCAATGTGTTTTTACTTGTTTGTTTTTTAAATATTACCAGCGAAGTGAATACCGTATTTTCCACACCTCAAGGCGCATCGGATTATAAGACGCAGTCTCAATTATCTATTTCTGTACTTAAGCCATACATAAGGCGCACCGGGTAAAAAGGCGCATGCTAAAATAAGGAAACGGAAGTAAAACAGTGAGTTTGTTGAACTTTATTCTACACTCACATTATTTTTTGATCAATCTTCTGTCACAAACCCTTCAAAGTCTTCATCTTCTGTATCTGAATTGAACAGCTGGACAGTTTCTCCATCCAGCATGCCGGGTTCCCTCTCGTCATTGTCGGAGTCGGTCTCGTTGCCGGGTGGCTGTTCAGCAATAATGCCGGCTTTCGCGAAAGATCGTACAACAGTCAGAGCAGATACCTTAGTCAGATACCTTGGTTTATCGCTGCCAGCGTACTTAGTGGACGTACTTTACGTAGCTATGTCGGCGGGAAATGCGCTTGGAACTCAGTGCACACATAAGGCGAACCAGACTGAAGGGCGAACCGTCGATTTTTGAGAAAATTAAAGCCTTTTAAGTGGCCTTATAGTGCGGAAAATACGATAACTGTACCTGTATGCTCAGCTTAAGAGAATGCACAACCCAGAGCACAAAAGTACCATTACTCAGTAGAGGTGACACGGTACACAAAAATCACTTTTCGTTTCGGTTCGGGACGCTCTGGAGTTGATGGACGCGCCGGTGAGTCAAAATAACATGATCGATTTAAGATGACGATGATGTCGCTGAGTTTCCGTTTCAACTTGTGTCCAAAGTGTGGATTTCTAACTATCTACCAGTCTTTGAATCATGTTGATCGGCCAAGTAAAACCAGAGTTATGACAGATAATAAACACCATCTTTCTCCACGTTTGGAGCTCCTTACAGCTTTGGTCTGGTCCACTTGTTTTACTCCTTTTTCATCCTTTACCAGGAAACCCAAGTGATCCCAGACGGGTGGTTTTAACCACGGCAGAGCGTCTTCCAGCTGTTAGCGTTAGCCATCCCATTAGCTAGCGCTGGCAGGAGAATAAACAGTCCGTCACATCCTGTGTTCCCCTGGAAACTCCTGCTTGTTTTTAGTTCCGCAATACTGTGCAACTGGAAGGTCTGGCACAACTGTGGAACTAACAACAATTCTGTACGTTGGCCATTCTTAATAGTCTTAAAATGTTCATACCGCGGTGCACCTCTGTACCAAACGATTCTGTTCGGTGTGTTGTTACACCCCTGTTGCTTGGTGAAACTTAACAACTACCACTGCGTCTTTAAAAGCAGTTTCAATAGCAGCTTAGAATGATCCACTTTAAGATCCCTGAACAGAGAAAGTCTCTCCAAAGACACACGATTTGATGTCATCTGAAACAACTTAATTATTCCAGACGTTTAAATGTGTAAATGTTGTGGACTGCTAAGTTAGTGTGTGGTTAGTTTACTTCTGTTCGTACACGTACGGCTCACAACGAGGGACAATCCAAGGACCGGGAGGTAAGATGTTCGGTCCGACGGGGTCTTGGTGTCTGATCGTTTAGATTTTAACGTGTCGTATATTCCTCACTCATCTCCTCTGCCCGAGCCCTAATGAACTCCAGCCAAGTTCATCACATGGATTCAGTGCTGAGAGTCTGTTAGCGCTTTGACCTTCCCTACTGTCGCTTTCAGATTGAGGCTAGGCTACTTCACAGCAAACACTGGGCTGGTTTGAGGCGGTTAAAATAGCACAAGTTACATAGAAGACTGTGCCGTCGCCACGTATTGTCGTTCAGCTACACTCTGACTTCTCATATCTGCGTGTAATTCATGTGTAATATCCAGAGGAAGATGACCGCGTGTGTTTATTAATGCGTCGGCGTGTAATGTGTTCATTAAGCTAACTGTTCCTCTCTTAAAGGAAATGCCGTGCGGTAATGGCGGCATTAGAGACATTCAGCATCCGCAAAAGACATTTTCCATTTCAGCCTTAAATGTAGAATGAAATAATCTCGTCGCTGAGTGTGTGTGTGTGTGTGTGTGTGTGTGTGTGTGTAGCCAGGTGGAGAGCTGTATTAACTTGTCAGGGGGAGACAATGGAGACATCTCCAAAGGCTTTTTCACCTCCTCGTGCTCTCGCCTCCTCCCTCCTTCCTCTTCCTCCTCCTCCTCCTCTGTGTGTGAGATGGTTAACCTGCCCCTCCCCTCTCTGCCATACACCTGACTTATGGCTGTGCAGTAATAATTTGCCAGACCTTGGCAGGCTGAGTGTACATTAGCATATAAATAGCAGATGCACTGAGTGCCCATCACAGTCGACTACATTTAATTTTTGGTTTATAAGATTGAATGGGTTTTTAAACGCAGCGCCATCAAACTTGCCAAGAGACAAATGAAGTCAGGGGAGCAGTTGTCCGAGGCGGCGCCCTCACATCATTTTTATAAAGGATAAGAGTCTTACTTAAGGGAGGGGAGGCGGGAGGGGAGGAGAGAGGGTGAGATGCTGTAGAAGCTGAATAAGCAAGACACCTGTGGAGGCAGCAGCGTACTTCAGTCTCCAGTCCAGGTGTCGGAGTTTCACCAAGCTTCAAATGATGGAAAGTGTATGCACATGCTAACGTTGCACCCATATTTCATTGGTGCACATGGTGTTCCAAATTAAAATGAATACACTGCACTCTTCTCCTTTTAAATATCGCCACTTCGCCATTGGTTTCCCTTGTCTTAACATTTGAACTGAGGGGTGTCGACCAAACTAAGCCAGTGTTTAATGCCGTCTTCATGCAGGCAGCCGCAAAAGAGCGAAACTAAGCAAGACAAAGAATCTGATCCTTCAACTCTCCATGGATCCATTTCCTCCCAGAGTCTTCCTCATTGTGGAATCATGTAGACGGACCTTAACTGAGGCCAGTGAGGTCTGCAGGTCTTTGGATGTTCCTCTGGGTTCTTCTGTGACTCCTGGATTAGATGTGGATGCTCTTGGAGAAATGTTGGTGGTTGGTCCACTCCTGGGAAGGTCCACCACTGTTCCATGTTCCTCCATTAGTGGATAAAGTCTCTCACTGTGCTTCTCTGGAGTCCCAGAGCCTCAGCAATGGCTTTGTAACCCTCCAGACTGATGGACGTCAGTGACTTTGTTCCTCATCTGTTCTTGGATCTCTTTAGAACGTGGAATCATGTGCTGCTTTTTCAGACCCTTTAGCTGCTTCACAGTGAACCAGACAGGTTCTATTAGAGATGTTTAGATCCAACAAGCCTGGCAGTGATCAGATGTGGGTGTGGATGGAGAGACTGAACCCAGTAGATTGGTAGCCGAGGGGGCAAATACTTTGTCACAGGAGTTTTCCTTCAATAAATGAAATCACCATCTATAAAGCTGCATTTTGTGTTTTCTTGGGTTGTATTTGTCTTAAAATTAGTTTGATGGCGTTGTACCTGAATGCTCTTTGAAACATTAAGGCTCGGTCACACTCCCTCACAGATGTCCACACAGACAGCTGCAGACACAACGGAAGCATAGTTGCTTCTATCATGCTACTTTCTTGTCTGCTAGGAGTCCACTCTGGGATCAAAGGTCCTGTATATGGATTTATTTCGCACATACACGCCCCTTATCACAAAACATTTGGGTCCTTGCACACTTGACAGGATGAGGAAATTTTCTTATTTCCTCTACCAAGGAGGTTATGTGATAGCCGGCGTTAGTTAGTTTGTTTGTTTGTTTGTGTGCAAAATAACTCAAAAACTCATGGACGGATTTGGATGGAATTTTCAGGAAATGTGTGAAATGGGACAAGGAACAAATGATGACATGTTGGGACTGATCCGGATCACCGTCTGGATCCAGGATTTGTTTTAATGTAAGTGTAACCAGGTGGACAATTAAATGCGGTTTACTCTAAAAGCCACCAGAGGGCACTCTTGTTTTTGGGGTAACCCCCTCTGACCACATGACATTTTAGGTCTCCACGCGACAGACAGCGACAGTGACGGAGTTCTCTTTCCTTCCTGAGCGACATACGCACAGTTGGGCCGGCATTCTTATCTCCGGTTGTCTAAGAAGCTGGGAGGCTGTTAGGAGCTGCCGCGCTAGAGGCCGCGCCTGTTCATTAGGTCGGATGGGGTGAAGGCCGCATTGTGGGTAGGACATTTGAACTGTCTGTAATTATATTTGTATCTGTAACGTTCCATAGAAAATATGTGAACTGGGAGATTGTGTTGGGGGTGGACTGAAGCTCCTTGGTGGAGGTCTGAGCTCTCTGAGGGCTTTTCTAGTTTCTACCTGTAAAGTTTAACACCAAACACTACTGCTCCATCTGGGCAGCTTGCATATCGGTCAGATGACTTCAGATGTCCTTCCCCTTATGTCTTCGTACGTCTTCTGTGAGAGCAACACCGTTAATATCTTCTCCAAGACGCCGCCTGTTGACAATGTGCTTGAAAGTTAACATGCTAATTTCCAACAGGTAATTCTTGCCATTGTCTAAGTTTAGCACGTTCGCTTGCTAACAGTTGCTAATTAGAACTAAAGTACAGCTGAGGGTGCGTGTCTTTAGTTTTACAGCTGATACGTCTTTGTCAGAGTGCATCACCAGAGTCATGTGATCAATTGGAATATTAATTGACAGATTAATGGGTGGAAAGAAGTGAGTTGCTGCTCTGATCTCGTACCATCCTGGTGTTTGGTTAGTCAGACGGTGGCCACTGCACCACCCGCTGGAGCTGTTTTATTCCCCAGATAGCGCACGGCGCCGACTTTAGCAACCAATTCCAACAGATCTCTTTTTATTTGGTTGTTAAAGAACTGCTTATTTTTCTTTCTTCCCTATTTTCCCTTTAGGAGTCGTCTTTATTTTATCTTTGAGTAAACATTGCCATTACAGAAACACATCGCCCGGCTTTACTTAAACAACTTTTTTATTTATTCTGCTCCGTACAGGAACTATTTTTATTTCTATCTGGGCCTATTTCTAATGCTGAAGTTACCAATATTTGTTTTGTCCTTTTTCCTATTACAGTGACACATGGCTCCGCTCTGCTTAAACCATCACTTCTAATTTGTCTGCTAAATCTTGAGTTTTCGGTTAAAGAAGCAGTTTTTATCTCCCGTGGGGAACTCTGCGCTGCCGTGTGATTTTCTCCCCTCGTGTGTGCGTCCCGGAGAATAAACCAAAGCTCTGTTAAAATGCAAAGCAGCCCCCCGTGCAGCCATGTGGGGGAATGGAGGCCATATTTTAGCCGCGCTGCCCGTCAGCAAAATGTTTCTGGGGGAAAGCTAATTCTACTGTGAGACTTACAGCTCTGCCAGGCCGGCCGACAGCGCTCGATGCTATCTGGATTAAATTAAGGTGAATTAGAGACAAAGAGGCAGAAAGAGGGGGAAAAGGGATGATGTTAGGGCAGGATTTTCCTCCAGCTGGGTGATCACTTCTTAGTCTTAGGTCATTGATCAGAGCCGAATAAACCAGCCGGGATTAAAGTAGACAAGCACAAAACCTATAGAGACTATATCTGTGTGTACGTGTGCGGCGTGCGAATCCATTGTCCTCTGACGATGAATAAGAGCAGCGGCGGAGTGGAGTAATGGAGAAAGTTTGCTTTGGTGTTTAAAATGTTACACTTGTGTTTAACGGCGTTCTCCCGGGGAAATAAATAAGGCCGAGCCTCGGTATCTCACGCCTCACGTCCACCCCGCGCAGCATCTTTTCCTCAGATTAAAAGGATCATTTGTAGGGGGGGAAATACAGCGAGCTGCCTTCAACCGGCGTTTCTTTTCACAAAGGAGTCGCTTCATTTTTTAAAAAAGCTGAAACTGGAATTCACTGGTTTCATTTTGAAGCGACTTCAGGGTTTGCTGATGCGCTTGACGCCACCTGTAAAGACGGATACGCACATGAGTTTCATTTTTATCAGCAGCAAGAGAAAAGCATGGGTTAAACACAGGTAGACTGTGATAATGATAACGAGGCATTTGTTGTTCCCATTAGTGTTTTTAACCCTCATGGCCTCTTTAAAAATAACAATATCGGACACCTCATTAATATTTTTTCTGTTTTAAACATTTTTTTCTGCGTAAATCACTTAAACAACTTCAGACTTTTTCAAAACTACCAAACATTTAATCATTTTCAGGATTTTAACCCTCTAAATGCCAGTTTATTGATACGAAATATTTCATTTTTTTAGACGAACACTCATGCAATCAAATCAGTTTTGTTGGTAATCTTTGACATATCCAAGACTCTAATAACCACCAAAGCCCCATCTCACTACTGTTTATTATATAGAAAATATTTATCTTTATGTGTTTAAAAAAAAAAAATTGTATCAATAAACTGGCATTTAAAGGGTTAAAATCCTTAAAATGATTAAATGTTTGGTAGTTTTGAAAAGGTCTGAAGTTTTTTAAGTGATTTATGCAAAAAAAAAATCGGAAAAATATATGTATGATGATTTAATAGCAATTTTTAGTGCGTCCAGAGGGTGCAAAATGTGTGAGCCGAAGCATCCTTGGGCAAGACGCTGAATCCCAAATTGTTGATAGCGGGCAGGCACCTTGCTTGGAAGTACCATTAAGGTAGAAAGGTGCTATATTTACACCGATCAGCCCCAACATCCTGACCACTGACAGGTGAAGTGAATAACATTGATCATATTGGTTCTATGTGGTGTTCTGATGGAAAACCTTGATCAGACTCAGACACCCAGATAAACATGGTCCCACAACAAACACACTCCCTCATGCTGATGGAAATCCCAAATGTCCCTGGATGAAAATGCACCCCACCACATGGAAACAACATCAACCAATCAGGAACATGTGGAGGAACATGACAATGGTCCAACATGTTGATGTGACCTCCAGACTTCCTACAGCCCATTCTGATCAAGCATCAACAGGATGCAGTGGAACCAGTTGGATTGACAGAGGCCCCACTGCACAAGCCAGAGTAGCCAAAGGATCCAGTGGTTCCAGACCCCATAGGACCCCCTGAGAGGTCCTCTGGTCCAATGGTTTAGACCAGATACTGGGACCAACACAGTATTAAGGTGGTCATGATGTTATGTCTGGTTGGTGTTTGTCATGTCACAGCGCCTAACATAGTAAATTATAAACAGAGAACCCAACAATGCCAACTTCGCCTATGGATTCTCTATGAGCAAACAGTCAGCGATGGTGGGAAGGAACCAAAAAACCTCCTGGGATAGAGAGAGAGGGGCGAAAAACCTCCAGCAGAACCAGGCTCAGGGAAGGCAGACATCTGTCTCGACCAGTTGGGGTGGGGTTAGGGATAGCAGGATAGCAGTTAGAGAGTCTAAACTTTGACTCATCAACAGTCTTACTGATGGAAAAACTCAAAGCAGCAAACAAGAAGTCAGAATTTTGAGACTTTGGCCTTTAATTTTATTTACTTTTTACATAGCATGGCCAAGTTGGATTGACAGAGGCCCCACTGGACAAGACAGACCACCCAAAGGATCCAGTGGTTCCAGACCCCATAGGACCCCCTGAGAGGTCCTCTGGTCCAATGGTTCAGAGCATTTTTTATATGCATTCTCTGCTAGACTCAGAAACTGAAGGCTAAATTAAAGATTGATGTAATAGATTTGGTGATTATTTATCTGCTCCCTGTTCGACCAGACAGAGGATCTACACACCCGGGGTATTTAATTCAATGTCTAATTTTACAGGACGTCTTAATCCACTTCACATATGTGCTTCTACATCTCACATGTCATAAATAAGGCCTGATTCCCCCCCTCATAGACCTCCCACCGTGTGTGTGCGTTCGTGGCTGCGTTAATGAGAGCTAATTAGGCTTTGATTGTTGTTAATTGTCGCTTGTTAACCGGATTGCGTATTGTAATATGAAGCGTTTTAATCGGCCGTGCGCTGGATCAGGAGGTGTGTACACAGGTCTGTGACATGGTTAACTGGCTCTGTCTTATGGTTCAGATGCCAGTGTGTGTGTGTGTGTGTGTGTGTGTGTTTGTCAGGGGGAAGGGGTGTTTCAGTAATCATTCAAGGACTCATCATTTGTAAACTAATTTTAACATTTTAATGGGCTTTATCAGCAGTAACACAGCAGCCTTCTATCGCTCTCTCTCACACACACACACTCTCTCTCTCACACACACTCTCACACACACACACACACACACACACGAGGAGGTATTACAGACTAATGAAAAGAGGCCTTTGGGAATAAGAGGTTAGTTTAACGTTAGGTTTTACTGCTCCTCATAACGATAATCACTGTGATTATTATGCCGCTAGACCGGAGTGTGTGTCTCTGTGTGTGTGTGTGTGTGCGTCCTCAGCTGTTAATAGCATTGCAGCCAACACGCACACACACACACACACATGCGTTTGTGTTATGGAAATGACCCCTGTGTGTATAGGAGTGTTGTGTTCTGCATTGTAGCCCAGCCAATGGCTAACAACCTCACCAGGAAATTAAAAACCATAAATTTTGCTTAGCGCTGATAGCAGCTCGTCACACCCACGTTTATGCACACACACACACACACACACACACAGACTATCACTGTCACCCCTCTCCGTCAAGCCAAAGAGATCACACGGCCCGGAGCAGGAGAGTAACACGACGACGAACTGTGGTTAACTGTAGTTTGATTCGGTGTTGGCTGAGCCGCTGTTTGTGTCACTTTTGATTGTCGACTTCGCTCACGAAACATTTCTGTGAACGTGCGCGCTTAGAGGTGGACGTAGATGATGTTCTACGTCGTTCTTACCGTCCACACCCCATAAAAAGACTCGGTAATCAGTCTTGAGTGTGTCCAAAGCCAGATGTTAAATAACACACCGGTGGGCCACGCTGTCGCTCTGGGTGACATGTTTATCTGAGTCCTACAGTCAGAAACCCTGCTGCCTTAAATACTCACCAGAGAACCAGCTAATAAATTAGTGGATTAATAAACAGCTGAAAACAGACCCCAACAAATGCACCATTTCCAACCGTTATAAGTAAATCAGTCCTTCCAGGATTTTGCGGGAGTTTTTCCAGATTGTTGCCCCTAAAATGTCTGAATTCACAGCAGCTTTTCAAAAAAATTGTGATGTTTGAAGCGTATTTGTTGCGATGAAATTGCGGGAGATGGTAAAACAACTGCTAAAAAGTTGCATATTTTTAAAAGTTTAAAAAGTTAATTCCACATCCTGGCACACGCGTGTTCACACACACACGCTCACAGCTCGTCACGTCAATTAATGAATCTAACTGACCTTCATTGTTTCAGTGCTGCCACAGATCTGGATGCAACAGCTTCATCACGGTGGTTTGTCTGGTCTGTGGTCCGCTGGTTTCACCCATTCTCCTGATATGTTTACGGTAGAAAAGTGTTTGTCAGTGGTTGGTTTTGGTTTGTGTTCCACCTCAATATTCCACGGGGTGAAAACAGTTTAGCTCCGCTTTGGTGAAGAACATCAGGGAATTGTTCTGCAGTAGTTTCTGTTGCATACGTATCTGTATCTTCAAACCATAAACAAGGAAGTGAATCCGGTGACGTACGTGCATTACTGGGGACTGCTGTGATTGGTGGAACTCACGGGAGGCGGGACAAGATTGTGGAAAAGTTGCGGTGATTGGACGAAATTGCAAGGTGGTGCAGAATTCATGGAGATTGGTTGAATTTTATTTTGTTAATTGTTGCAGCATCGTGAATTCCTGGAGGGACTGATAAATGGTCTGCACTTATATACCATCTTTTAACCTTAGGAAGGTTCACTTTAATGTGGTGTCCATGATTTCAGTGTAGATTCGACCATTAACACCATTACCGTTACCTGATCCAAGTCTGATGGCTCCTGACAGTGTTTGGTTTCTTCTTTAAGTCTGGGTTGTTCTTGTTCTGGGTGATGATATTAGCGATTCAGCTCCCTGGTGATGCTTTGTTGGGGTTATTATGTCGCTTTAAACTGCACAAACTACCAAACTAACCTGTAATGTTTTATAAAGCAAGTGTATTTTCTGTATTTAAATCAGGATTAATAATAAGGGTTTCTAACTTTACTAAGCTACAAAAGTAAAACCTCACCCCGTCTTCCTCAGCTGAAGGCTTCTTCGGACGGAGACGACGACGATGACGACGACGATTTCGACGAGGTTCCGGAAAAAGAGGGTTACGAGCCGCACATTCCAGAGCATCTGCGAGCCGAGTACGGTGAGTTCAAACACACACACTCAGAGGCCTCAGACCTGCAGACACGTGCACAAATAGTGAGGTTGAGTTACCAAAGAAGACCTGCTGCCGCCCTAATCTCTTAAGATCCGCACACATGCTCTGCAAACAAGCACACGGTCACGCTTCAAAGAGTCGGCCTTCAGCAGCTGGTTGAGTGCAGGTGAAGCGCTTCTTAAGTGGGTTTATTTATGTGTGTGAGAGTTTCCACAGACGAAGCCCCAGACAAACCAAAAGGAAGGACTGGAGTGCTGTCAGATTTGATTCAAGTCGTCATGTTTACTCAGATGTGCTCTGACATGATTATGAAATTATGATATAAACCTGAAACGTAGCGGCGCATCACCTCATGGTTATCTTCTTGCTTGAATGTGAGGCGGCCTTATAATGAGGCTAATTTAGTTGGAGTTCCTAAAAACAAGTTTGCAGGCGGCGATTTAGGAGCCTGGTGCCGGGTTTGTATGTTTTAATTTAAAAAAAGCATTGAACAGAGCAAATAGACAATAAATAGACAATGAGCAGTTCTAGTTTTGAGTTTGAACTGTGCTTGTGCTTTATTATATAAGAGCATATTACTACACAGCTTATATAGAGTTAGCACACGATCCCATAATGATGCATCATCATATCTATAACTTGGATATATTCATACCTTGGTTCCAGTGTGTAGCATTTTTCCAAACCCTTCATTTTCCACCACACTGTACGGTGGAGCTCCTTCAAATGAACCCAGTGATGGACGTTGTAATGCTGGCGGCCATCTTTGCTTTAAACGTCGTGCTAACGGCTGCAGGCCGACTTGAAACGTTGCTGCATCAGCCGCTTTCTGGGCCAGGAGTTCAGGATGGAGGCGCTGCAGGTGGGTTTGCATGTTGGTGGTGTTTCCTGTGTGCTTTACTTTGGCGAGGCACTTCCTGCATATGTCGTAGTCTTTGTCCAGCTTGCTTGTTCCCTCAAAGCCCAAATGGGTCCACTCTTTGGACTTAAACGTGGATGGGGCGTCTCTTACGGTAGCGTTGCTGTCCTCCATTATACCTGTACTAACTGTTGTTGGGCCGATTCATTTCCGCTCCAGTCTCCATCATTCATGTGATAAACGCCACCGTGTGGAGACATTAAGTAATGACGCTGAGGAAATGGCAGCTGGAAGGGTTTAGAGCGCCTTATTATATGAATTAAAGTATTGATGTTTGATGCTAGCATATCGAGGGACGACGACATATCGCTGTATCTGTATTTTGTCCCACCCCTAGTTAGCTCTTAGCTCCATTACACAACCTAGTTCTCGATAGGATGTTTACTTTTAACCCAGTCGTCTCTTTATTCAAACAATAATCCGTCTGAACTGAGAAGTTACTGTATCTCTGTATATCTGGCTCCACTGTATTCATCAGCTTGTTTTCTGTATTGTAAAGTGAGTTTATCAAGACTTTGTCACTGAAAAAGAGCCTTGTAAGTGCTGTGAAACTTGCACACAGAACGAAATGCCGTTGCAGTTAGCTTAGCACAGATTTAGCAGGTGCAACAGTGGGAAAAATAGTAACCTCAAAAGTGGGAAAAGCGACTTATAAGAAGACACCCAGTATACGAAACACTCAAAGCTGATTCAGAGTGTGAGTTTGTGGGCCGTGAAGCCAAAACAACGGGCTAAAGGATGCTAAAATGCCTCGTAGAGAGTCGTTGGTGGCTTTACCGAATGAATCCTGTTGCATCACACACAGTTATTCGATAAAGTTTTCAAAAGCGTGGCCGAAAACCGAAGCCCAGCCAAGAGTCCGGTCGCTCAGATCTGCATTACAGCGAGGGTAAGCGGCCGTAATTACTTGTAAAGTTGATTTTTGTGTCTGTAAAGGCCTGTTGAGCCTGACCGGCCTGCAGTGAGTGAGCCGGTAAACTGGCCCCGTCCTCAGGCGCTGGGTTCTGACTGTTAAGTATGCGTTTTGTCTGATTTGAAATGCAGCACAGCCTTGTAATGGAGACAGATAGTTTCTTTTCCTCGAGCATTTTCCCTCTATATCTTTGATGGATATGTCCTGTCAACAGATCCATTTACCTTCACACACACACAGTCGTCGGTGCCTACATACGAATGGCTGTTACAGTGCTGTTTCCTCTCATGCTGCGGCTCTATTAGACCTTTATGGATCACGTCTAGCCCCCAGGCGGGCACGCCGGGTTAGAGGTCAAATGTTCGGGTCAATAGCCAGCTGCCTGCTCGTGTTATTGCTATGTCAGCTGCACGGCAACATGTTCTTTTTCTAAATATTAGATGGGATTTGAATGCTGCTAATATCATAATCAGCAGTCGGGTGGGAGCTCCGGGCGAAAAACCCTCACAGTGCTGCTCTGTCAGCCGTATTCGCCCGCCTCTCCATCACCCGTATGGATTCATGTTTGAACTCCCCGCGTTTACGAGTCTGCCTTAATGGCGCCATAACGGAGCGCGTTGTCGACGGCGCGGTTACTGCCAGGTCAGCCGTGTTTTGCCGCGAGGTGGCCTTTGACTTCCCTGAGTCATTACATTCAGACTCTCCTTTACCTGTTAGCCCGTCCCTCTCTCGCTCCCACCTCCCTCCATTACTAATCAATTAGACGCTGGAGTAATTAGATTGTATCTGATGGGCCCAAAACAGTTGTGTGTGTGTGTGTGTGTGTGTGTGTGTGTCAGGGTGATTAGTGGGCTAGGTAATGATCTAGAGGGGCCATACCAAATTAACAATGCAACCTCTTTAATGAGCTCCTATTAGCCCTGTGCCCAGATTTTACCACCCACCCTCACACACACCGACACACACCGACACACACACCATCCTGCTGCCATCTGGCTTGAAGTAGAGATAGTTAAATCTCTCGTGAGCTGTACCGACGATGCTAACGATGGATGTTGCGAGCTGTGTTGGGTTTAGCCGATGGAGCCTGCATGGGTGCGTTGTTAGCTTGTTGTGTTTTGAGGATGCTAACGCCCCCACGTGTCTCACACTTTTTGGAATTATTTACTCGGTCAGCCTTCGTCGTGTTGTTCAGAGAGACGTCAGAGAGCAGAGTTAGGAGTTTTCCCTCTCTCTATCTGTCTGACTGATTCTTTCCCTGAAGCCAGCTAGAAGTAATAAGCTACGCAAGCTAACTCCACAGTTAGCATCCTGACAGCACAGGGACGCCTCCTAATGTGTTCGAAATATATAAAAAAGAAACCCACTGGTGATTTTGGAGAATAATAATAACCTCCCTCTCTCTCCCCTCTCTCTCCCCCTCTGTCCTGTTCTGTCATTCTGATTATCAGTCCTCTTATCCCTCCCTCTGCTGTCAGGACACTATCTCTCTCTTTCTCAAATTAACATTTTAATTACAGGCCCTGCTTAACCCGAGAAAATCAATAGCTCTTTCCGCCTTTCCTCTCTCTCTCTCTTTCTCTCTCAAACCCTGTTAACCCCCCACTTTTCTCTCTCTTTTCTCGAAACAACCTCCCCCCCACCCCCAACACACACACACACACACACACACAACGCTATACACATTTCCTCCCATTGATCTGCGCGTCTTAACATCCACAACATCCAGACAAACCTCTGCCATTTGGCGGTCTGAAAAGAGCAGATTGAGTCGGTATTTCACCATCCGACGGGGAGGAGGGATGAGAGGGGGGAGGAGGAGGTGAGGAGAGGCGGACTGAGGTTGGGATAATAGGCAGTCAATTGACTATTGACATAGTTGTGTGTTTTTTTTCACACATTACTTAGAAAAGTGAATTATTCAAAACCTGTAACTCGAGCGTACATGACGTCCTCAGCCATTTAAAAACAAATGAATAGTTGGAGCTTATTGAAAGGCTGTAACCAAGATTGTACACCCCCCAACCACAATATAGACTCAGAAACTAAAATAAACATCTCAGTTTTGGTTTTATTTCTTCTCAGTGAGGAACTAGAAAAGCCCTCATAGAGCACAGACCTCCATCAAGCAGCTTCAATCCAACACAATCTACCAATGACAGAGTATCATTGTGTAGTCCAGTGAAATCAACACAGGACACAGAAATATATGTTGGTTCTTTATTGTGAACAGATTAACTGGAGGATGCTCAATGGATAAAATAAGTAGGATAAAACCAGAAATGTTCCTCTGGAGAATCTGGTTTGGTTTTGCTAAATAGGACTTCTGTTGCAGCTGCGTTTGAGGACAAACAGCTCTATGTGAAAAACAACTACTTAGTTTGAACGTCCCAATTTACAGCTTTGTGACAAGAAATAAGCAGCAGGAGATTTCAGCAAGATGAAATAAGGCTGACCTTAAGGCCAAGTATGGTGTAGTTCCAAGTAGCCTAGAGTGGCTAAGTTAGCTAACCAACAGTATGCTAGCTTAGCTGCTTTAAAGACCTAATATTAGGGCTGGTCCCCAATATAGGAATATCTGAATATCTGAATATTGGTTGGTTGTGGTGGTATTCGGATAATAATTTTAATATTCAAATAGTCCTGCTTGCAGCTGCCTGGCACCACCGGTCACTGCCAAGCGTTGCCAAGCGTTGCCGAGTGCCGCCGAGGCTCTAGAACACGGACCTGCCAACTCCGGTGTCAAAAACTCAAAATGCTTTCCAACAGCACAGAGTTTCAACTTTGGGTAGATAAAAATAAAAATAGAAAAGCCCTCATAGAGCGCAGACCTCCACCAAGCAGCTTCAGTCCACCCCAACACAATCTACCAATGCCAAAGTATCCTTAAATTAAAAAAATCCTTCCTAAAGCTGCAATGTTTAATATTCTTTACATCAGTAATGTTTCAGGTCACTGTGTGTGATGTGAGAGACGTCGCCTGCTTTGATGGACCCTCGGCTCTACAGAGTGTTTGGTCACTTTAAAGTTCACTGTTTTGGTTCGTCTGATTCACTTTCCATGTTTCCAGCAGTAACTAGAAAAGCACTCAGAGAGCTCAGACCTCCTCCAAGCAGCTCATTTCACCCCATGTTGGGATTTACACCCAGAAATAATCGTCCCAGGATTGTTTTATCTGCATTATTAGACTCCTTGACCCAGAAAACAAACCCTTAGCATGTGGATTCACATTGATATCATCATTAGTTCAATAGTTATTCTCCAGAATCTCTTTTGGTTGGTTGGTTGGCTGGTTGGTTGGTTGGTTGGTTGGTTGGTTGGTTGGTTGGTTGGCTGGCTGGTTGGTTGTTTGGCTGGTTGGTTGGTTGGTTGTTTGGCTGGTTGGTTGGTTGGTTTGTTGGTTGGTTGGTTGATTGGTTGGTTGGTTGGTTGGTTGACCCGCTGTTTGGGCCATTACCATCTCAGAAGAAGAGAATGCAAGAGATGGTGGTAATGAAAAGAGCACCAGTCAAACCTGAAATGTTGAACACATGGTTGAAATGTGTGGGTTCAGTTGGATGGTTTAGCCTCTCCAGTTGAGCTTTACGTGGGCGTGGTGTGGAGGTAAACGTAAAATGGTCCAAAATAAAACCATACGGGAGCATGGCAGCCCAACTTAGTCCAGTCTGCTGTGAGACTCGTTGGCGTCCGCTGTGGTAGTGGCTGGATCTTTGATGCACCCAGGTCAGTCCTAATAATGTGCGGGATCAGCGTGTCGGCTTACTGCTTCCTCTGATCTCGCCTGAGTGCATGGGTGTGTGTTTAAGTCCTGCTCAATCCCCAGATACCCCTGCTGATCTTATGTTTGACCACACATGCTCAGGTTTAAGTCCACAGTGTTGCAGGGCTGTTTTCTTCTTTGGTTTAAGTAATGAATAGTCTTAAAGTTTCTGGTGACCTCCACGCCGTTGAGTCAAAAATGAGGATTCGGGACTCGCATGGAAGCACGGAGTGACGACATGAAGCAAGATTTATAGTTAAAGGACAGACGTTACACATACAGTGCCGTGAAAAATATTTGCCCCCTAAAGAAATCTAGTGTTGCATATTTGTCACACTTAGATGCTCCAGATCATCAAACTAATATTGATATTTATTGAATATTAGACAGAGATAACCCACAAAACACAAAATGCTGTTTTTAAATTGATTAAAGATTTATTGAAAACCTGTATCACCCCTGTGAAAAAGTAATTGCCCCCCTAACCCTACTAACTGGTTGGTCCCTTGGCAGCAACAATTAAATGTTGGTTCCAGCTTGTGATCAGTCTTTTCCATCACCATGGAGGAATGTTGGTCCACTCTTCTCTAGAATAGTTTTAATCCAGTCACAATAGATGGTTTTCCACCATCAACTGTCCTTTTAAGGTCTTACCACAGCATCTCAACTTTGACTGGGCCACTCCAGAACCTTCATTCAGTTCTTCCTGAGCCCCTCAGAGGTGGATTTGCTTGTGGTCTTTGGGTCTTCGTCTTGCTGCATGAACCATTAGTGTTGAGCTTCAGGTCATGAACTGATGGTGGAGATTCTCCAGTGATGACGAGTCGTCCAGGTCCTCGTCCAGATTAGATGTTGACGCTCTCTTGGAGAAATGTTGGTGGTTGGTCCACTCCTGGGAAGGTCCACCACTGTTCCATGTTCCTCCATTAGTGGATAATGTCTCTCACTGTGCTTCTCCAGACAGGTTCTATTAGTGATGTTTAGATTCAACAAGTCTGGCAGTGATCATATGTGGGTGTGGATGGTGGAACTGAACCCAACTGATGAATGAATCTGGTCATTTGGTAGACTGGTAGCGAAGGGGGCAATTACTTTTTCACATAGGCCAAGATGGGTTGGACAGTATTTTTCCTTCAAAACATAAAATCATCATCTAAAAACTGCATTTAGTGTTTTCTTGGGTTGCCTTTGTCTGACATTGAAATCAGTTTCATGACCTGAAACATTTACGTGGGACAATTATGCAAAAATAGAAGATTTCTATAGGGGGGCAAATATTTTTTCACAGCACTGTCTGCATATTTTACCTACTAGAACTGGATCTACAGTGGTACCAGCCCTCAGAACCCCTCCATAATCTCAGTGTCCGCCTCTCTGTTGGCAGGTTTGGATCCTTCTCCTTCCACCTCAACAGCACCAGTCGCCCAAAAAAAGCCTCCCGCTAAAAGACCTGCAGCTCCTCCCCCTCCGTCCTCCTCCTCCTCCTCCTCTTCGACCTCCAGGCGGCTGAAGCGACTCCTAGAAGAGGAGCAGGATCCAACCTCTGCCGTCGCCACGCTGCGCCTCCTCAGACAGAAGATCCCTCTGCCCGCAGAGTCCAGGTGAAGAGTCGTCGTGACACCTGACTAATACTGTGTTGGTCCCCCTTTTGTGGTCCAAGATGCTCTGAACCATTGGGCATGGACCAGAGGACCTCTCAGGGTGGCCCTCAGTTATGTTATTTTATACTGTGGTCATGGGAACTTATTCTTAAATTGAGATTGTTTAATCAAATTACCACAAACTAAATGACAACAAAGTCTGTGATGTGGCAGGTAGTGTATTCCAGCATAGGTTTGAAGGTCTTTAGGTGTAACATTCTGTGCTTAAGGGTTCACCGATACCATTTTTTCAGGGTTTATACAGATATTTAGTAATCTAGGACCTGGTTGATGGAAATGGAGCCTTTTATGAGCTCAATGTTTGCATGACATACACCAATCAGGTATAACATCATGACCACCTGCCTAATGTTGAGTGTGTTCCCCTTATGTGGTCTGAACCATTGGACCAGAGGACCTCTCAGGGGGTCCTATGGGGTCTGGAACCACTGGATCCTTTGGCTACTCTGGCTTGTGCAGTGGGGCCTCTGTCAATCCAACTGGTTCCACTGCATCCTGTTGATGCTTGATCAGAATGGGCTGTAGGAAGTCTGGAGGTCACATCAACATGTTGGACCATTGTCATGTTCCTCCACATGTTCCTGATTGGTTGGTGTTGTTTCCATGTGGTGGGGTGCATTTTCATCCAGTGACACCACATAGTACCAATATGATCCATGTCATTCATTTCACCTGTCAGTGGTCAGGATGTTGGGGCTGATCGGTGCGTATTGTGTTATTTCAATGAGCCAACCCAGCGGTAGAGGGTTGTTGGTTCCAGAGAGGATTTTATAACAAAACAGGATTGATAAAATCGTATACTTCCATTCAAACCTCATTTAAGCCCAACGAGTGAAGTCAAACATGTCGGTTAAACTCTGTGGCTTTTTCAGATGTAGCTTTAGCAGCTACGACTGACTGTAATTCCTAGATACTGCAACCATTAATCGTTTCTTTATCTGATCAAAAGAAGATTAACCAGCAATTATTTTGATTATTAATCATCAGAAATTTCACATACTTGGTCATTCTACGTTCACATTTCTCCCAGTTGTTTGAGAAAACAACCTGCGGATGAACGATTGATGAGATACAAACCAATTAGAACACTTTGGGAAAGATTTAATCCAAGTCCAAACATTCCTACTAATAAACACTGGTATTTGTTGTAACTTAATCCAACAAAATGTAGACATAGCTTAGATATTAGCCGTGCTGATGCTGCCGAAGCTACACGGGTTATTAGCATTTAGTTCAGACAATTAAACACCGTCCCAACGAGCTCCGTTTGAGTTTAGCTGACTGTTAATGTTTAGATCATCATTCCTAACTCTCATCTTCCCTTTACCAGCGACTCCTCCGGTCCCAGTTCTTCTCGGTCCGGTTCAGATCAGAAGGCCGCCGATGCCCCTGTGGTTCCGTTCGGTTTGGATTTGTACTACTGGGGCCAGGAGCAGCCCAACGCTGGCAAGATCATCAAGTAAGACGCCACCACCGGTACAGGCCAAGGCAGCGTTGGTGCCCTTTAATGGTGCCTATGTGTAGGTAACTGTCCTGAACCTCTGCGTGTTCTCCGTCCTGCAGGTCAACCTCTCAGCATCAGTTCTGGGTTCCCATACAGGCAGAGGAGGAGGTGGAGAACGAGGAGCTGCTGGCCGAGAGCAGGAGCAGATACATCTCCTTCCCCGGGACCTTCACTCCCGTCACCCACTTCTGCAGGGCTCCGCTGGGCAACGGGAAGCTGTGCCAGAGACAAGATCGCCTCAAGGTAACGCCACGTTCGCTGCAGGTCTGCTTGTTGGTTGCCCTGGCTGTGAGTGTCAGCGCTGTGACTGTGCGTCCTCCAGTGTCCCTTCCACGGTCGGATCATCCCTCGAGACCAGGAGGGTCGACCCAGCAGGCAGGAGGACCGGCTGAGGGAGGAGAAGGAGGAGAGGAAGAGGAGGGAGCAGCAGCCAGGTGAGACGACAAACATACGCAAACTCAGATTTAAACTAAACTGGACAAAATGTGAAGTCCACGATGCTGTTACCATGGATACCAGCTGCATCTTAAGGTCTTTCTAAGCAGGTGATATATTTTTAGCCAAAGAAGGAAGCTCAGGTTCCACCTAGTAGCCTTTTCCATGCAGTCGTCTTTACCAGGGGTGTTGTTTAACACAGTGGTTCTCAACTGGTGGGTCGAGACCCAAAATTGGGTCGCGAAGCCATTTTTAGAGGGTCACAGAAGCCTGCCCCCCTCCAAAAAAGTAGTAGTATAGAGTCTTTTGTTTTAAAGGATGTGTTTCTTATGACACTATTTGCTTTCAACAGCAGGATATTTAGTGGTGGTGACACCTGTAGTTGCCCACTATTAACCTTTAGATCTGTCTCTGCCAGCTTATTGGAGAAATTTATGCTAAAACGTGCCAAAAATGAACCAAAATGTGCTCAGAATCTGTCAAAATGGGCCAAAATATGCCCAAAACTTGGCAAAAGTGTCCAAATAAACCAAAATGAGCAAAAAATAAGCCAAAATTTTCACTAGCTGTATCAAAATACATTGAGACTCCACCCAAATAGACCTTAATTTGTTAACAGGAGCAGCAAACTTCAACAATTTGGGTCATGACTATGTCTCTATTAACCGTTATTAATAGAGACATAGTGGATCCTGAGGCTGGACCAGTTGAGAACCACTGATTTAACAGATAGTCAAAGTAACTCCAGGGAATTGGAGCTTCAGTAAAAGGACGATTCACCTCTCATCCAATAGGCTTCACCAGTTCAGCCCCCTGACCCCCTGTGTTTTCAGATCTTTGCACTCTGGGATCTAGGTTCAGAAAGGATCGTTTCCAGACCCCCAAAACGCCGACTTGGTGTGGACGATACATGGGTTGGATGGACTATTTAGGCCTGGGCTCACCTTCATGTCGATGGGGCCTAAAGCCGTTCAGAAACAAGCTCGAGGTTTAGCGTTGTGCAAACTTTAGGGAGGTTGAGTGAGTTGGATTGGGATGTGTTTTCCTCTCATGCACCAACTGTAATAGTCATCGTCACTCAGTGTGTTGAGTCTGTCAGGGAGAAAATACTGGACAACGTGAGCTGGTGGTCGTGGCCTGCTCTGCATGTTATCTTTGTCTGAGTATGTCTGTGTGTGTTTTCTGTCTGTGTGTATTTTCTGTCTGTGTGTTTGTTGTCGTGTATGTGTGTGTGTGTGTGTGTGTGTGTGCGGCACAGACACTCACCAGTCTGCAGGATGTCCACCAGCTGCCTGCAGTGTCTTGTTAACCAGCTCTGTGTGTGTGTGTGTGTGTGTGTGTGTGTTTGTGTGCGTGGCCGTGGCATGCAGTCCAGTGAGTTGTGAAATAGCATCTTTTGTTACCAACTACACTATCGATCCACGAGTCAATCTCACACACACACACACACACACACACACACACAAATCAATCTCACAGTAGGGAGGACAGTGGACTGAATGAGTTGATGGACCATTGGCCTCAGCTCTTTCTACCTATTCAGTCAAACACACACACACACACACACACACACACACACACACAGGCATATACCAGGGATCCAGCCGAGTGTTTTGTTCAGGGCTGCTACTAATTTTTAGGAATGTAAAATAAAAATATTGGTGTAGAAATTAAAAATAGCGCAAACTCCAACACAAAACTTTGTCCCACACCTTTGTCCATTTATGCTTCACGTGCAGTGTGGTGTGTTAGTAGTAGTATATTAAATTGATGACCAGGGTTGCACTGACAGGTAGACGAGTGAACCGCTCCACTCCTTGCTAGTTAATATCAGACTATACCTGATTGGTTTTAACTGTAAGACGTTAGCGGTTAACGTCCACTGGAATAACTAACTACCACTAGAATAACCTCTAGAATAACCACTAGAATAACTAACTACCACTAGAATAACCTCTAGAATAACCACTAGAATAACTAACTACCACTAGAATAACCACTGGGATAACTAACTACCACTAGAATAACCACTGGGATAACTGCTAGAATAACTAACTACCACTAGAATAACCACTGGAATAACTAACTACCACTAGAATAACCACTGGGATAACTGCTAGAATAACTAACTACCACTAGAATAACCACTGGAATAACTAACTACCACTAGAATAACCACTGGAATAACTAACTACCACTAGAATAACCACTGGAATAACTAACTACCACTAGAATAACCACTGGGATAACTGCTAGAATAACTAACTACCATTAGAATAACCACTGGAATAACTAACTACCACTAGAATAACCACTGGGATAACTGCTAGAATAACTAACTACCACTAGAATAACCACTAGAATAACTAACTACCACTATAGTAACCTCTGGAATAACCACTGGAATAACTAAGTACCACTAGAATAACCACTGGAATAACTAAGTACCATTAGAATAACCACTGCAATAACTAACTACCACAAGAATAACCACTGGAATAACCGCTAGAATAACCACTGGAATAACTAACTACCACTAGAATAACCACTGGAATAACTAACTACCACTAGAATAACAGTAAGTAAGTAAGTAAGTAAATTTTATTTGTATAGCACCTTTCACAGACAGAAAGTCACAAAGTGCTTCACAGCATGAATAACATAGAACAAGTAAAAACACATAAATAGGCACAGCTAGAATAACCACTGGAATAACTAACTACCACTAACGTAACCACTGGAATAACCACTGGAATAATTATCTACCACTAGAATAACCACTGGAATAACCACTGGAATAACGAACTACCACTAGAATAACCACTGGAATAAGTAACTACCACTAGAATAACCACTGGAATAACCACTGGAATAACGAACTACCACTAGAATAACTAACTACCACTAGAACACGTGTTGCTTGAAAGACAACTTATATTCCACATTTCTATATTTAAAACATGCTCGCTCATTTTTTGGTGAGGTAATCTTCTGCTGCAGATGCTATTAGCCTCTTCTTCATGGTAGAAGCTGGTGAAATCTACAAAAATGCAAAATCCCTGACGAAGCCTAATACATTATATTTTACAAATATATTACACAGAATGCTGCCAACACAAACCCAACTTAGGCTACAACTAATTGTGGATAAAAATACCGTTAAATAGAATTTGCCCCAGCAGTCCAACATCTAGATCTTCATTTGGTTTACTGTCTTGTAGCCTCCAGGTTGACCAGGTATCCCACTAAGCACAGCTGGCAGAGTCGGCGGTGGGAACCTGCTGTGGGGTCACTGGGCTTTAACTGGTTTTCTTGCGTCTGCTTGAGTCGCCAGTGCAGCGAGGGATATCATGAAGCTCCTGATGTGGCTGATGAAACTCTTTGCTGACTGATGAAAACAAGCAGGTGGTTCTATCCCTCAGCGGAAGCTCATGGCTGCCTGCACCCTCCACAAGACCAAGAGTGGGGACCAGCAGCAGCGTGGACTGTAATGGAGACACATTGCAAATAAAAAGGGCAAAATTAAACAAATAACCAGATCAAGAGTAGCGTGGCTAGCAGTTGTAAGAACCAGCTAGCAAAGACAGCTAACCACACAGCTAACATCATTGACTACCCTTCAAAAATCATAGAAAGGCAGATAACTAAACAGTTAAAGTTATAGAAGGAGCTAACTACTCAGCTAAAGTAAAAAAAGATAGCTAACTACACATCTAAAGTTATAGAAAGAGCTAACTTACACAGCTTAAGTTAGAAGAAACCTATAAACCTACTAAAATTACCCTGGCTAACATAGCTAAAGGTCTAGTGAGAGCTAATTACAAAACTTAACTCATAAAAGACAGCTAACTACACAGGTAGCCTCCTGGAAAGATGGCTAAAGTGAGACAGCTAACTACACAGATAGCATCGTAGATAGATGGCTATCTCACTATTCCTTTAGCTAACACAGCTAAAGGTATAGTGAGAGCTAATTACAAGACTAAAGTCAAAAAAGACAGCTACACAGGTAGCATCTCAGATAGATGGCTAAAGTGATGGCTAACATAGCTAAAGGTATAGAGAGAGCTAAGATGCTAGCCAAAGTTTAAGTCATAAAAGACAGCTAACTACACAGGTAGCATTATAGAAAGATGGCAAAAATGATGGCTAACATAGCTAAAGGTGTAGTGAGAGCTAACTGCAAGTCTAAAGTAATAAAAGACAGCTAACTACACAGGTAGTGTCATGGATAGATGGCTAAAGTCATGGCTAACATAGCTAAAGGTATAGAGAGAGCTAAGATGCTAGCCAAGGCTTAAGTCAAAGGCTTAAGTCATAAAAGACAACTAACTACACAGGTAGCGTCACAGATACATGGCTAAAGTGATGGCTAACATAGTTAAAGATATCGAGACAGCTAATTAGAAGACTAGTCATAAAAGACAGCTAACTACACAGGTGGCATCTTAGATAAATGGCTAAAGTTATGGCTAACGTAGCGAAAGGTATAACAAGAGCTAATTACAAGACTAAAGCATTAAAGACAGCTAACTTCACAGGTAGCGTCATAGATGGCTAAAGTGAGGTAGCTAACTACATATGTAGCATCATAGATAGATGGCTAAAGTGAGAGGGCTATACCTGAACTTAAACTACATTTGGTTATTCATTTTTGGGATCTTTAAGCGAAATAAAAAATCATTTTGGTGAGCTGTAAATTGTATGATACTGATTTCAGTTCAAATGCTAACAGCATTAACAGATGGAGGCTCGGCCAGACACTTGATTCCTATCAGCTGACATTTTGTTGTCTTTATTTCTAATTAGCATCTCAGAACGGTGCTGCTCCTGCATCTTGACGTCTGTTTTAATACGGAGGCGTGTCGTCGTCTGCGTTAAAGCGGATGAGACGAACCCCCAGAGCTTCCACAGTCGTAGCTTTCTGCTGCTGTCGTCGCCGCTGCCCCAACTCTTTTCCAACCTTAGCTGGTGTTAGCCGAGCTTTCACAGGCAGGCATGCAGGCTCCCCGAGCTTAGCGGTGCGTACCGACGTCTGGACCGACCAAAGACCCCAGATGCCTCGGTGGATGTGTGTGTGTGGCCCCTCCTCACACACACACACACACAGACCCCAGCTGGAAAGGCTAAGAGGTGTTGACAGAGATTTGAGCCCTGCTGCAACACTGATTAAATTCAAAACGCTGCCCGTCTTCTCTTTCTCTTCTGCCCCTTCTTTCTCACATCTTCGTCCTGCTCGTCATTTCATAGCTTCCCTCCTTCCCTGAACTCCCGTCAACAACAAAGCGACGGAGGACACACACACCTTCTCGGCGACACACAGGCTGAATGTGAATGCAGCTGCTCCTCCTTTGGCAGTAATGATTCTCCTAAACACACCAGCTGCTTTTCAATTACCGCTCCTTTGCTTGTGTGTGTGTGTAATGAGGGATAGTTGAAGGTCCAGTCAGACCCGGGGTCACGCCGGCTGATTAATAACACCACACACACACACACACACACACACACACTGGGCCGGGGTCAGTGTTTTGACAGAGCAGAGAGCCCCGCTTCAATCCCATCACAATCACGGTGTAATTACTTTGCATTACTGCAGGTTTATCTCTAATTCCTCGGCGGTACGTCATTAACTAGAAGTGTCTCTTCGTTTAGACCGTCATTACTCTGCATTACAGCCGCTTTTACTCTATCAGCCAGAATTATGACATTACACTTTTCATTAACACCAGAATTGGATCCAAATGAGCCTGTAGGACACACTGTTTACCGGCCCCGCTCCGTGGAACCGGCCGGCGGGAGCTCGTTTGCGTTATCAGCTGTAATTGCTTCATTGCACTTCTCAGTCAAATTACTTTTAGTTCAAGTTTGTGGCTGTAACAGCGGCAGATAGAGGGAGTGCTTAATTACATACAGGGGAGGTGAAGATCCGCAGACCGAGCTCTGAGTTTCAGAGAGACGTTGGTGCTTAAGGTTTAAGATAATCTGGGTTTATGTTCCTTTGCTCTTCAGTCGAGCTTCGTTCTTCCAGCCTGCTGTTTTTTGACATCTTGATTTACATCTGTTTCGTTTAAGTCCTTGAATGCAGCAGTCATCTTACATTGCATAGAGGGAGATTACAGTGCCGTGAGAAAGTATTTGAAATCTTCTACACGCTTGTTCAGCGCTTTTTAACCTGTTATGAAGTCTTGATTAGCAGACTTAGTTTATTCAGTTCTTATTGAGGTATACAGTGCCGTGAAAAAGTATTTGCCCCCCTCCTACATAAATCTATTTTATGCATATTTCTCACGCTTAAATGTTCCAGATCATCAAATTGATTATTATGTTTATTGAATCTTAGACAGAGATAAACCACAAAACACAAATTATTGACAACCTGTATCACCCCTGTGAAAAAGTAATTGCCCCCCTGAACCTAATAACTGCTTGGTCTCTTGGCAGCAGCAGTTAAATGTTGGTTCCAGCTTGTGATCAGTCTTTTCCATCACCATGGAGGAATGTTGGTCCACTCTTCTCTAGAATAGTTTTAATTTGGTCACATTAGATGGTTTTCCATCATCAACTTTTTAAGGTCTTACCACAGCATCTCACTTTGACTGGGCCACTCCAGAAGCTTCATTCAGTTCTTCCTGAGCCCCTCAGAGGTGGACTTGCTTGTGGTCTTTGCGTCTTTGTCTTGCTGCATGAACCATTAGTGTTGAGCTTCAGGTCATGAACTGATGGTGGAGATTCTCCAGGAGGATTTTCTGATAGAGAGCAGAATTCATGGCTCCATCAGTGATGACAAGTGGTCCAGGTCCTCCAACCATCACACTACCACCACCATGGTTCACTGTTGGTAGATGTTCTTCTGGTGGATGCAGTATCAGCTTTACTCCAGATGTAACGGACCCATGTCTTCTAAAAGTTCCTCCTTTGACTCATCAGCCCACAGGATGTTGTCCAGAAGTCTTGGAGCTCATCCAGATGTTAACCTTTATGTTGTTTTTGGTCAGTAGTGGTTTGATCCTTCAACTCTCCATGGATCCATTTCCTCCCAGAGTCTTCCTCATTGTGGAATCATGTAGACGGACCTTAACTGAGGCCAGTGAGGTCTGCAGGTCTTTGGATGTTCCTCTGGGTTCTTCTGTGACTCCTGGATTAGATGTGGATGCTCTTGGAGAAATGTTGGTAGACATCTCCTGGAAGGTCCACCACTGTTCTATGTTTCTCCACTGATGATCACAGATGATGCACTGGGCGAGGCGTAGTGGTAAAGTAGTCGTTGTAGACTCAATGGAGAAGCTGCTGGTCCAAAGTTGTTGTTGTGGAAATCATCATCATCAACCTACCAGGCAGCAGGGTTATCGTTGTCCTCCTGTTGCAGACTGGCGCGACGCGGAGCTGATGCGAGACATCGAGGCGGTGACGGGAGAGGACCTGGGTTCGAGTCGGGCGGGCGGTAAAAAGGGGAAGAAGAAGAAGTACCCCAACCTCAGCGATCTGAAGCAGAGCGCCAACACCGCCCGCAACAGGCTGGAGAAAAAAGTCTTCAACAAGTACGTATGAGAGCCTCATGTAGGGGCAGGAGTAGCATTCTCTGGAAACTCTTATTGCTGCAACAGTCCCAAGTTATGTAGAAGCAAATATTGGGGGGGGGGTCATTTTTGTGAACCCCACTGGTAGACTTTTATTTTGAAATCATCACTTTTTGAGTTACTGTTAGTCGGAACATTGTCTGAAATGCCAATAATGAACTCTTTGTCGTCATGGTAAATGTGGAAATACTTAACGTGGCTCTGGTCTCGCCCTCCTCCCTCCAGGACCACCATGCGCCGGGTGGCTCATGTGCTGAGCAAAGCTGACAAGAGGAAACACGACAAGTTCTCCAACCAGTTCAACTACGCTCTCAACTGACCTCCAGCCGACGGCGGCGCGACGCCTTGAACCGGAGCGACTCGGTTCTCCGTTCATACTGGTTTCCCCAGATCTCTACAGCGGCGACGGAGACACTAGTCACTTATAGAGAAACACACCAGGCTGAAATTAAGCAGAACTATCCTGCGTGTCAAGATTTCTTGGTGCTAAAAGAAGAAAGGTTGTAATTTATTGATGTGTAGGAATCTGGTTGCCAGGTTGACTTGACTGATATGTGATTGCAGTAATATTTGAAACGCTGCCTTTAAGAGATGCCATCATTAATCAAATGTACATACGTGGGTCGGGTGTTGCAGCTTTTCACACGCCTGATGAAGCTCTAGAAAATGAAAACGGTGCTTCTCATGATCTAATTTATCGGCCAAACTGTTCGTCTTGTTGTTGCCTCTTTGTCGGCCAAGTCCGGCCTCCTTTTTCCACTTTCCACTCCTCTTTTTTCTACTGTTCTCTCGTTGAATTTGTCAAACTGTTAAAATGACGTGTGCTGGAAGCCTGTTGTGTTTGTGTCTTATGTCTCGTCCTCCACGTCCATGAGGTTGGATCGGGTTTAATTCGGCTCAGTTCAGGGAATGAATCTCATAACCATGAATGTAAAGAGAATCAGAACACATGTTTAGTTTTCATACAAACAGCACACAAAGCAGCTTGTCTCTTGTGTTACTACATTAAAAAGCCATTTATTACACACTTAAAGGAGTGAGCTTGCAAGTTTAACGTCGCTTCTCCACCAAGTTAAAGCTGGTAGTCTGTAAATAGAAGCATTCTCTCTACCAGCCAGTAGGGGGCGACTCCTCTGGTCTGAAGATAAAAGGGCAGCATATGTGAAAGTGAGTCTACGTCTCCCTTGACTTTATACATCGCTTAACATTTTCCTAATGAATTTCTGGTCTCAGATGCTAGTGGTGCAGCTTCTTCCAAACAGCGTAATGTTTATTTAGTAAAATTGCGGTTCAGTTTACAGTAAAATAGAATTAAAAGCAGGGTGTGGGTAAGTTCTCAGTCAACTCACAAACCAGTGAGTGACATCCCTGCAGCTACATCCATCCTTTAAATACATCCTGTGTTTGAAATGAATTCCTACCCGGCAGAAAACAGGCCCCAATTCATTATCCATCATCCATTATCCATTATCTGATTTAATTAGATGTGGTTGCAAATGGAAATTAAAATTAAAATACACCCGTGGAAAACTTCTTTCTCTATTTCCTGTTGGTTTTGGACCCAGCTTATGCTAACTAAAAGATTTTTAACCCTGGTAATGAAATAAAAATCCCTCAAAAATATTGAATGCTCCGCTACACTAATGTACGGCGGAAAACACCAACATACAAAACACATTGTTCACTATTTCACAGTGGACTTTTCACCAGCGTGGGGTTTATTTGTCCCTTTGGAGGGACCTTGTGGTGCCGCTAGCTCTGCCTAAATCGCTAGCGTTCGGCTGCTTTTCGGGACGTTTTTTGGGAGGTTTTGAGGTTTTCTGTTACTTTAGCTGGTGAAAAGTCCACTGTGAAATAGTGAACAATGTGAGCCAAGCAACGTTTGGACCCCACAGTGGGTCTTCATCAGGCCACGGCACACAGCAAGGTCTGCTAACAGTGAGCTAACACTGGAGCTTTAGATACCAGATCCTTCCTCATCAGAAGTCAGACGGGTCACGGAGCCAAAACCAACAGGAAGTAGAGAAATAAGTTTTCCACAGGTGTATTTTCATTTTAATTTCCATTTACAAACACATCTAATTAAATCAGATAATGGATAATGAATTATGTATTATCACTGAAAAAAAATGGAAACGGTTTATTTTCGTTTTTGTTTTGAAATCTCAAAATAAGAAAACGAATGGCCGCGACGTACACGGACCCTGATGCAGCAGGATAAGGTAAGAAGGCAGGCTGAGCACCTACCTCAGCGTCGTTCCAGATCAGCTACACCCTGCAGGGCGGTGGCCTCCATCAGCGGGACAACGCTCCCTGCTGACTGCACACATTATTCAGAGCTCTTGTGGAGTCCACGAAGGCCCGACAGCACATTAGGCGGGAGGTCACGCCGTTCTGGGTCGGCGGCGCGTCTATTACGTGTCCCTGTTTTCATATTATTGATGCATTAGTGATTAATGTTCGCGCTGCAGAGCTAACGGTGGGGCTCACCTCACTGTGTTGATGATATTCAGCTAATGAAGGCTCTACTGTCCTTCCCTGTTCTTTGCCGGCCCTAAGGAGCGTTCTTCATTAGCGTTCAGAACCTTCCCACTACATAGAGACGACCTGCCTTCCAGCTTTAAATATCCTCTTTAAAAGCGCCCAGTGATTTGAAAGTCCACACCCTGAGCTGCTCGATGCTTCTGCTTCATTCACAAACCATCCGTCACCACAAGCAGCTCCTCCTCGGTGTGAAAGAAGGAATTCCAGAAGACGGAGACCCGCTAGCGATCAGGCTAACGCTGCAGCTAATTTGTCTGTTCGTAGAGAAACACAGCTTTAAACGGGGGTGGACCGAATCCGGGTCAGTCCGTGCACGTCGCGGCCGTTCGTTTTCTTATTTTGAGATTTCAAAATAAAAGCAAAAAGTAAACCGTTTCCCTTTTTTTCTTAGTGATAATACAAAATGAAACCAGAAAACGGGCCCTAATTCATTATCTGTTATCTGATTTAATTAGATGTGTTTGTAAATGCAAATTAAAATTAAAATACACCAGTGGAAAACTTATTTCTCTACTTCCTGTTGGTTTTGGCTCCGTGACCCGTCTGACTTCTGATGAGGAAGGATCTGGTATCTAAAGCTCCAGTGTTAGCTCACTGTTAGCAGACCTTGCTGTGTGCCGTGGCCTGATGAAGACCCACTGTGGGGTCCAAACGTTGCTTGGCTCACATTGTTCACTATTTCACAGTGGACTTTTCACCAGCGTGGGGTTTATTTGTCCCTTTGGAGGGACCTTGTGGTGCCGCTAGCTCCGCCGCTAGCGCTAAATCGCTAGCGTTCGGCTGCTTTTTGGGACGTTTTTGTGGAGGTTTGGAGGTTTTCTGTTACTTTAGCTTTGCCAGAAAGCAAAGTAGCGATTTAGCGCTAGCGGCGGAGCTAGCGCTAAATCGCTAGCTCCTCATCAGAAGTCAGACGGGTCACAGAGCCAAAACTAACAGGAAATAGATAAATAAGTTTTCCACGGGTGTATTTTAATTTTTATTTCCATTTACAAACATCTAATTAAATCGGATAACGGATAATGGCTAATGGATTAGGGCCCGTTTTCTGTTTTTCATTTTGTATTATCACTGAAAAAAAAGGAAACGGTTTATTTTTGGTTTTTATTTTGAAATCTCAAAACAAGAAAACGAATGGCTGCGACGTACACGGACCCAGGTGGCTCGTTCGTAAAGATTCACTCAGCTCACCTGCACCGTGAACCGAATGCGACGAGTCTGCAGCTCTGAAGGGAGGGTTGTGTGGTGTTGTTTAGTGATTTTAATTACAGTTCCCGTCAGCTCTACTTGGTGGGCTAACCGGACGCCCAACCAATCCAGCCTTAAACAGCAGACGCTATATTAGCCGTTTGGTTTAGGTTTAAGTGTTCTGTTAGAGGACTTTTATTGTGGCGGTTACGCTAATGAACAACGCCGACTGTCAGTTTGAAGCGGGCGTTACGTCAGCCCGTCCAGCTACCCCAACCTCCTCCCATTGCCAGCCATCTTCCTCCGGGCAGCCTAGCGGAGGGTGGCGTCCCAGCTCCGCCGACGTTGCGTTTGGCGCCGCTTAAAGAAGCTCACCGGGCCACTTTTCTCCGTTTAATTGTCGTTATTTTAATATCAAAGGACGATACCATGTTGAGCTGAGGAACCAGTACATCCAAGGGTCTCATGGAAACTGTCAACAAATTCAATAAATAACAGAAATGAAAACAACCACAGCTGGAGTTACACGGTACTGACGATAGATCAAGCCATTCCTTAAGTCATAAATAAACATTCAATATTCGTACAGACTTTTTTTTTTTTGTTGGAAAAACAAAGAAATCAACTATCAGTCTAGTATGTAGTTTAAAACAGCATTCAGAATAGAGCTAGAACATAGAAGTATGTACAGTTTCTGGTAGATATTCACATTCTATCAAAATAATCCGTTGAAATTAAAGCCTTCAAACGTCGTAGTAAAAAGGATGCTGTCAGTCTGTTAGTCCGTCCACACCGACACGTCGCAGCGTGTTCGTACCTGCCAGGTGTGTGTCTACAGGTGTGTGCTGTAGAAGGCGGGTGCAGCGTAACTCTGCGTCCCCAGCATGAATGGAGACAGGACGTGGCTGGCGGTGAGGAAAGGCAGCTGGACCAGGCTCCCGGTGGGGGGGTGGTGGTGGCTGGCGTAGCCGGCGTGCATGGCCAGGTGCCCGCTGACCGGAGGGGACGGGCTGAGGGGGCTGAGGCTCCCCAGGCCTCCTCCCGCGCCTCCCCCTGCTCCCCCTGGGCCTCCTCCTCCTGCGCCGGTGGGGGCGGACGTGTCGGCTCCCGGGTTCTGTTTCTTCCACTTGGTCCGGCGGTTCTGGAACCAGATCTTGACCTGGGTCTCGGTGAGGGAGAGGGACAGGGCCAGGTTGAGCCGCTCGCACACCGACAGGTAGCGCGTGGACTTGAACTTGTTCTCCAGCGCCACCAGCTGCTCATAGGTGAAGGCAGTCCGGGCTCTACGGGGCTTCCCTGACTTGGAGTCCGAGCCAGAGCGTTTCCTCTTGGGCTTGGCCCCCTGTCCCCCATTGGTCTGGGCGCTGCCGATCTGGCCTACGGATCCTCCGCTGGGGCTCTTGGTGTCCCTGCTGGTGTCCTGGTGGCCGCCCAGCTCTCGGTCTCCGTTACTGGGGAGAGCCGAGCTGCTCTCCTCGCTGCTGTAGGGCCCATCTGGAGCCTCGGAGTCTGGAGTCCCAGATCTGTGGTAGTCGTCCTCGTCTGGACTCCTGTATACGAAGCCTTCCTCTGGAAAAACACCACAAAGAGCAAGTGTTTGACTCCAGGAAGCGAGAATCAGGGGGTTTGATCTTAGCTTCTCATGCAGCCCATGAGGGGAACTAATCAGCCACAACATTAAAACCACTGACAGGTGAAGTGAATAACAACCTTGATCAGACTGAGACACCCAAATAAACATCATCCCACAACAAACACACTGGAAATCCCAAATGTCACTGGATGAAAATGCACCCCACCACATGGAAACAACACCAACCAATCAGGAACATGTGGAGGAACATGACAACGGTCCAACATGTTGATGTGACCTCCAGACTTCCTACAGCCCATTCTGATCAAGCATCAACAGGATGCAGTGGAACCAGTTGGATTGACAGAGGCCCCACTGCACAAGGCAGAGTAGCCAAAGGATCCAGTGGTTCCAGACCCCATCGGACACCCTGAGAGGTCCTCTGGTCCAATGGTTCAGAGCATATAAGGGGGACCAACACAGTATTAAGGTGGTCATAAAGTTACGTCTGATCGGTGTGAAGTCTGGGTTCGGTTTAGAGATCGTGGTTTGCCCGTTAAATTTAGAGGGCTTTGATCACCATGGTTACAGCAGTTAACAGGTAGATTACGGACGAGTCACGGTGAAAGTAATTAGCTCAGGAACAAGGATCAAACTCTGTTGACCCGTCCGTCGACCCCGTCCTCCTCTCCCTCCCTGCCGACTCTCAGCTGCCGTCTTTTTGTTCGTCGGTTTAGCCGTGGTGGGTCGGCTGATTTCTGAGCTAATATTTAGAACTGGGAGTCACGTAGATTCATTTCTTAGCCTTATTGTACTTCTGTAATTCCTCCTTTTAGCCTCATCTTCATCCAACATGTGAATTCCTCTGGTTGGGGGTCAGTGTTTTATCTCATCTTACTAAAAATGTGCTAAAATTGAGAAGTTACCCAAACCAGCACTTTAAAAAAAAGAAGCTAAAATCTGAAATTACTAGTCTTTGTCGAGCAGCCAGACGCTCGCTGAAGCCTCCTGAACGTCTGATTAGATCATTTAACCGCTAATAATCAGCAGTTTTACCACCGGAGGAACCGATGGCTCCATTAAAGTGTTAACTCGCAGCAGTAAAATTCATCTGTTTGATTCCTTCTCGTTCTGTTGCAGCAGAAAATGGAAATAGTGGAATTTATTTACAGTATTTTATTCTTATGCATGTTTTTTTAGTGTATTTAGCCTAAAATCTTTAAAATAATTTGTTTTTTGTGAATAAATTGCGACTAATGTGAACTTGTTTTGCTATTGAGGTGATGCTAAGCTACGCTAAGACGACTCCACGTGCTTAGTTTCTCCTCGTGCTTCGGTTTCTAGTGTTAATTCGGGTTTCTGGCCTGAGGAGAAGGAGGTTTTCCAGCACTGCAGCATTAAAACGATCACAGGCCGACGTCCACAGCACGACTGTAGGGGAGCTTTAACAGCCACGACCTGCTGCACAGCTCAGTTTTAGTTTAACCTGCAAATATTCTGCTTTTTATTTTTATCCCTTAATGTCCCGACACCCCAAAGTGACAGAACAAACTGAACTCGAGGAGCAAAGCTGATAAAATCAGGGTGGTGGATTCAAACACGAGGAACACGTCTGCAGCTCAACGCCTCGTCGCTGCATTTTGATTTTATGAGACAAGACAGGAAATAGACGAACTGAAAGTGGAGCTCTGAGGCCCTTAAAGGGTTCAGATGTCGACTCTAAAATAATCCTACAAGCAGAGATAAAAACTAAAACAAACGCTCTGCATTAAATCTGAAAAACCCACTGGGACTGCATTAAAACAGGAAACATGCATGAAGCTGAAAGAGGAACGCTTTCAGAATAAAAAGGAATAAAATGCACATTAATTCAGATTCTAATTGTTCCTTTCCTCTTTTATTTTTTAACTCACTTCACTAGAAAACTACTTCTTGTTATTTATTATTCATATTTAATTCCCTCTGATCGGCCCTTGTCTTTATCTACACTCCAAATTTAAATATTCTGCTTTATTTTATTATTTAAAACAACAATCCAGCATTTAGTTGCTCAATTTTGTTGCAGTAGAGTTGTTTGATTTTTTTATTTCCAGCTGTTAAAAAAAGAAATCCAGCACCAATGTGTTCAATAATCCCCTCTACTGTAAACTGAATTTAAAAGCAAAATTAACTGTAATTTAATTAATTACAGGAAGTCAGATCAGTATTTTATTTTGGAAAATGTGAAAAATAAATTGAATAAATGTTTTTTTTCTCTAAATATACAAAATATTCTCATTTTATTTTAGTGGTCTAAATGTGGTAATATTTAATTAACGTTTGAAAGCATCTAATAGAGGATATGTTTATTTTAACTGTTAATTCCATTTTATAAAAAAGACTCAAACAGAAGAAATTAAAATTCGGTTATTTGTGATTTTATGATGTGAAACGAAATATCAGAAATAAAAAGAATAAAAGTGAAATTAGAAAAAAGGAAGTTTAAATTTTAAATGGAGACACGGAGGAGGAGGAGGCTGCAGGAGGAAACGGAGCTGATTGGACCTAATGAGTCCGACTGATATTCACTGATCGATAATACCGATCACACACACACACACACACACACACACACACATAGCAGCCAATTACCGCCGTTCTGTCGTTTTGACTCCAATTAAAACACAGGTCTGTTTTATATTTTCTTTTTTATTATTATTTTTATCAGCGTTAACTACCGGAAGTGAATATTTTAGATCAGCTGCCAGAAAATTAAAAACTTTTTTCTCTCCCAGGAATTAGACGGATCCCGCCAACAGCAGAAGCGTTTTTATCTGTAATTAAAACCAACGTTTCCCTTTTTAATTTACCGCCTTTACAAATGTCGTTTTGTTGTCATTATAAAATGTGGAATTAAAATACACGTGACTTCTGCCCTTAAACAGGAAGAACAGACCGGAAATAAAATAATAGAAATAAATAAAAACAGGGTAAATGTTTTTTTTTAATGTATGAAAATATGAAGATTATAATTTAGATTAATTTTACAAATTTAGTTTTAAAAAGTAAAGTTCAATAAAGCTCCAAACGAACTGAAACGAATTTTTATTTTTATTCAATTTTATTTTTTTAAATGTAGTGAATAAAATCAGTCCGCCGTTAAACGGAGACCAGACTCTCCCGGTACTCACTGCTCTGGTAGTCCTCCGCTCCGTAGCAGCCCTTCCCGGGCTCCGGGCCGGGCTCCCCGCCTCCTCCTCCTCCTCCTCCTCCGACTCTCCGGTTCTCCGCTCCGCACGCGCTCAGCTCGCGCTCTCCCCGGTGGCCCGCGTGCTGCTGCTGGTGTCTCCGGTTGCTCGTGAACTTGTTCGGGTCCAGGATGTCCAGCACGGAGAACGACGTGGTCCGGTGCCCGGAACCGGGGCCCTGCAACGGCAGCGGAGGTTGTCAGTCAACCGGAAGCTTTTATTTTGATTCATTTAATTAACAAATGGATGTTTTTATTTTGTAGATTCATTTTGGTTTACTGTTTATTTTTCCTTCTTCCGGTTTATGAGAATAACCAGAATTAGTTCTACTATATTTTAATTTTAGTGAGTGTTTTTTATTATTTTATTTCTCTTAAATATAATAATAATAATAATGATAATAATAATAATAATAATAATAATAATAATAATACTATAAACACGTGACGTCTGTTCGTATTGCAGTAATAATAATAACATCCAGGCTCGATCCCTTCCATTAAGGACCGGTGAATGTTGAGTCTAACGGGGACCTGAAGCTTCACATCAGAGCCAATAAAACGGACCGTAAACCGGATTCATAAAGTAAACAACAGGAACACAAACCGGCATCAGAACGATCCGGATTCACGTGAAGGGAGCAGGAACCAGAATAAACACAGTCCGTTTAATAATAATAATAATAATAATAATAATAATAATAATAATAATAATAATAATAATAAAACACCTTCCATGAATTCATTTCACGCACCGGACTGTTTACATGTTTATTTAGATGTTTACTGGACCAGGTCCTGGTCTCTGAGCGGCCCCACGGAGGAGGCCTGGACTCTCCTCTGATCAGGATCGTTGTGGTCTTAATGAGGCCGGTCTGGAGCGGGTCCACATAATAATCCACATTAATAACGTTATAATTCTGCCGGTAAATAATCCGGGGAGCAGCGGGGGGTGGGGGGCAGGGGGGGACCCGGGGCCCATTAACGTCCACCGATAAGAGGAGGGACCGATCCGAGGCGAGATTAGAGGAAGGATCCTGGGTTTGATCCGGACTGACGGCCCCCCTTTAGACCCTCAAACTGACTTTATTACTCAGCTAAAGAGAAACAAACCGGTTCAACGAGGAGTTCCGGTTCAGTTTCATTGATTTAAATTAAAGAACAGTCTGAAGATGTTTTACCTTTTAAACCATTCTCAGATTTTTATGCAGATTTTTATTATTTTTTATTTTTAAAAATCAAATTATTAATATTAAACCGCCTGTTAATATACAATATTAATATTCTAATAAAGGCCTCATCTGCATATTAACACACACACAGGCCCGAAACACTCCAGCAGAATAAAGACAACAGTTTAATAATAAAACTATTTTCTTTTTTACATTTAATTTCCATTTTTCATCAGTTTTAAGGTGTTTTTTTTTCTTCTTCTCTCTCCTAAAACTTCTCTTTATCAATCAGGTTTATTTATTTATTCTAGCAGACGTCTGATCACTGTTTGTTTGTTTGTTTGTTTGTTTGTTTACTCTAGATAAACTCCTTCCTGTCTGTGAACTTCTACCTGCTGCGGCGGCGCCAGCACCGGGTTGGTCGGCGGAGGCTCCGAGTGGTTCTCCCCGGCCTGGTGAGCGGCCACGGCGCCGGAGAAGAGCCGCTTGTCCCCGGCGGCGCCTCCGTCCAGCATGTCTCCGCCGTCCGGTCCCACCACCGTCTGGATCCCGTCCCCGTTCCCGTTCCCGCCGGGCGCCGGTGCCGCTCTGTCCCGGCTCATCACGGGCTGCACCGCGTCCGCCACGGGCCCCGCTCCGGCTCTGTCCCGGCTCATCACGGTCTGGACCCCGTCTGCCCCGGGCCCCGGTACCGCTCTGTCCCGGTTCATGTCTTCACTCTCCCCTTCCCATAAATGAGGAGGCTCCGTGTGGAAAAGCGGGAGAGCAGCTGGAGGAAACACAACGACAGAGAAGGAGACTTTCAGAAGGAGGTCTGGAGCCAACCGCGGCCCGGGTCATGAGTCCGTCCAGCGTCCGGTGGGAGGGCGTCTTCAGCCGGCTAAAGTTCCATCCGGGCCGGGCGCTGCGCTGCGCTGCGGGCTGGAAGTTGGAAGTGAGGCTCCGCTGGGAAACTTCAAACTTCTGCTCTCCGGCTCCTCATCCTCTCCTCCTCCTCCTCCTCCTCCTCCTCCGCTGCGTCGGTGTCCTACGGCGCCGTTATCCGGTGTCTGCACGTGAACAGCTCCCGACCTCCAGCCCGGCGCGCTCCGTCTGCTCAGCTGTGGGATGGGGTGTGATGCGCGGCGCGCTCCGGAGGCTGACAGGAGTCGGAGGCGGGACGGAGCTGATGTGTCTCTAATAGTTAGGAGCGGCTCTCTCCCCCTTCTCTCTCTCTGTCTCCCCCATTAGTTAAGTGAAGTCCCTCTCTCCTCCCTATGGCTCCTCTCTCCTCCCTATGGCTCCTCTCTCCTCCCTATGGCTCCTCTCTCCTCCCTATGGCTCCTCTCTCCTCCCTGTGGCTCCTCTCTCCTCCCTATGGCTCCTCTCTCCTCCCTCCTCGTCGCCTTTTTTGGCTGTTCTCCCCCAGGAGGACCCTCTATCACACCCCCACGATCCCGCCTCTCTATGCGCTCGTTCGTGCGTGTGCGTGTGTGTGTGCGCTTCCTTATTTATGCCCCCCCCCCCCTCCTCTCCCCCCCATTCAGCTCCTCGGCTTCTAATTGGCTACAAATTAATCCCGCTCGCGCTAATAGGCTATTATCTGGAGGCTGCGCGCGGCCGATTCGAGCACGAGGAAGAGGAGAGGAGCCTCGAAGCGCGCCGCCGCTCACCTTTATATTTTGTTTTTTTAAAATCACGTGATCCAGGTGTTCAGCAGCAGGTAACGTGTGTGTTTGTAACCTTGTTTTTTAAAAGCTATTTCTGCTATTTTTAAGGCTTCACCTGCTGAAATAGCTCTAAAAAAACTCCTAAAATGCGTTTTTAAACGACTCGTTTCATTTCGTAGCTTAGACGATAATTACAAACTCATTTTGACACATAAACGCGTCCAGAAATCACCTTAATTAGAGCCTAAAAAAATGCTTTATTCGTCATTTTGCAGGTTAAACACACAGTCAGCTGTGCAGTGAGATGCTTTGAACCGGAAGAACCACTGGAAAAACTAAAAAAACACCAGAGAATAGCGAAAAATATGAATATTAAGACAGAATATGTGGACATGTGCAGGCTCCAGAGCTAAAGATAGTATAGTGAATTATTATAACGTGCATGAATTGAGTGTTTTAGCCATTTATGTTGAATTAATATGATAATTACACTCAGTAGTGGGAACAATAGTGCCTTTAATACATCTTAAATGTAATAATAATAATAATTTAACCTTTATTGATCCCCTTCTCTGCATTAACTATAGGAGTAGTCAGGGGTTAAGGGCCTTGCTAAGGGCCTACAGCGGTGGAGACTGGGACAAGCGGTCGCTCCCACTTTCCCACCTCCACCTCTTGCCGGTCCGGGGACTCGAACCAGCGACCCACCGGTTACAAGCAAGGCCTCCACTGCAAAACATGAGGCCTTGTTACACTATAAACTCTCCTTTTTCTGTTAAAGCAGCGGCGCACCTGCAGCTTTAATCAGCTTCACACCGGAAGCTCGGCTGATCCAGGTGAGGTGCAGCAGGTGGAGGAGGAGGAGGAGGAGGAGCTCCACCTGTGCATCCAACACGACGACGCACGCCTTATCTTTAATGCAGATTCCAGGGCGGGGGCCTCTCCCTCAAAACTCAATTACGGCCTGAATAAAGCCGGTAATGTCCCCGCTGCAGTGAAATATTGATTCCTAATCCGTGGCAGTCATTACTATGCCAAAAAATAATAGACCACAGAATTGGATTTTGATTTAACACGCGACGTGTTTATTCTAATGCCGGCGACTTAATATTCCGCTTTGAGCCACGGAGGAGAGCAGAATGGTGATGGAGGCTCTGACGCCACACTTTTTATATTGTTGTGGAGCACATTAAAAAAAAAAAAGAAGAAGAGAAAGAGGCGATGGGACGTCTCCCCTGTCCTCCTCCCCGGCTCTAATACACAAGGTCAGCTCCATGTAATTGCCTTGCTCAATGATCCTTAGGAGGAAGAAATTAAAAGTTGAGCAAAATAATGACTGAAACAATGAGACATGATTAGCCAATCAGAGAGCCCGGCCCGCGTGATCTACTTCCTGCTTCCACCCGGAGGCTTTATGGCTTTATTTTAAAACAGTCAATATATTAAGTGCATTAAACATCCCTGCAGCTTATTCACCTTGGGAAATATTAGCATTTTAGCCGAGCTGGAGGGAAACTGAAGCAGGAGCAGCGCTACAGGAGGAATTAATATCAGGAAGTGATAATTATTAGTGTTTATCCTGTGAGCCCCCAGTCGGGCAGCCTCTCTGTAGATCACAGGTTCATCATGTTAACCAGCGTTAAAGTTTGAACCTCCGTCTGCAGCACAATGATGACCACAATAACGGTTCGGCTTCTGGCCTCTGACCCCGACGTGGACGGAGTAAAATCAGCTGTTATCTCAGGAAACATGGACGCCTCATCGACAACAACAGGAAGGAGGAGGAGGACCTCATTAAAGGACGTAATTAAAAAGGACAAATAGTGATAATTGAATTTATTAAAGCAAGAATTAGAAATAAGGACAATATTAAAAAGGGACAGTACAGTGTGTTTATGTGTGTGTTTCCTATTAAATACTCTTAATTAATAATTAAATACAAGTGAGAACCTGCTAAACGTGCTCACCCTGCAGCTCTCTCTGTCTCATTTTACTATTGTTGTGAGGACACCTGCTCCTCACAGTGATAGCAAGACCTCACTGCAAACATAAAACACACACACACTCACACACACTCACACACTCGCTGGCTCAGGAGTGTTCCCACAGCGTCTGTTGGCACACACTGTGGGAACCTCCACCGCCGCTGTGTGAGTGTGTGTGTCCATAATTATTCTAATGAAGGTTAACGAGCTCTGCTCAGCCTCCTCTTTATTAAATTAATCTCAGCCAGTAATGAATCATAATTACTATAATTAGCAGCTGGAGCCGGCTGCTGATCTGAGCGAGGCGACGACACCGAGCCTCCGGTCGGACCCACGGCCTCCATCATCTCCTCACACCTCCTCTGTCTCGGCACAAACACCTCGACCAGGCTGAGCGTCGTCCTCTGACATGACGCCCCTCTGAGGACCAGATGGAACAAAGACACGCCGACGAGGCCGCATCAGTTCAGGTGTCTTCTTATTGCTCTGTACTATTCTGCTCACTTGTGCTGCTCATATCTCAGTGGAGCTATTTCAGCAGCTAAAAACACCTGGCGGACGTTTCTACCTGCTGAAATGGCTTTAAAAATAAATTAAAAAGGAGCCATTCAACTCATGAAAAGCACTTTTACACGACTGATTCATTTCCTGAGGCTACATTTTCAGAGGACGACTGCAAAAGAGATCATTTCCTTTATTGTAACACGTAAAGGCGTCCAGTGTCCCGTTAGTTAGAGCCTTTATGTGTCACATGCAGGTTAAACACACAGTCGACTCTGCATATATATAGAGATATTCTCCATATCCATACGTTTGCATAGGAAAACATGTCTTTTCTAGCAGATTAATTTATTAACATGAGTTTCTTCTACTGTTGCGCATTGGCTGCCTCACATATAAAACACTTTAACGTGTGTTTTCTCATCTTACATGGGGAGTTTATACTCAGAGTGCACGTTACGCTCATTGGGCATTTTGCATCCTTACTGTTTATCTTTCCTTGCTGCATATTTTTGCTCGTTTCTCTGTATTTAAGGCGGTGCTAGCTTCTATTCTACTCGTATCCCTTGCAGTGCACGTGGCACAAACTCCACCCACGTCTCTAAACAACCTTTGGTGAAGCAGCGTGAGGTCCTTACGACGGCATGCAGCTTCATTAATTAGTTTTCTTCTGGTGATCACATCAGCCCTGCGGTGGTTTTAAGAAGAGAGTTCAGCGTCCCGTCATCCGAATGCTGTTTCTGAGGCTGTCAGGGCTCGACAGGCTTGATTTTTAAAATGTAAAAACGCCAAACGCCGACACAGGAAGGGATGCCTGCTGTCAGCCAGACCGTCCGGATCTGCTGCTCTCAGACGTCGCATCTCTGCAGGCCCTGCTTATAAATATCCCAGCTGCAGGTGTCTCTCCATCCGTCTCTCCTCTCCCTCCATCCCTCCTGTTTTTCTATTTTGTGTCTTTTCAAGGTTCTATATTTTAGATTAGCCCTCCTCCTCCTCCTCCTCGTCCCCATTACAGGAGTAATAGCCCCCCATCCTCCACACACACACCCACAGTTAGACTCTCCGATAGCATCTGACCTGAAGAATTAATTAAATATGATAGCTGATTAAAAATAGCATAACTAATAGTGTAATATCTCAAGCTGTCGTCTTTAATAGTCAACATTGTGTGTGTGCGTCTTATCTGCTGCAGACAGACGCTCTCACTATTGATTCCTGTTCATTTCGGTTGTCAGGCGGACCACTCGGCTCATGTGGAATCATTAAACTCTCCGTCTCTCTGCCTGTCTCTCCGTCTCCGTCCGTCCCTCACCCGATTCTCTTACGTATATATCCATTTGTATTAAATTCATTTCAGCTCTGCCGCCGTTTTATATTAACTGCAATCAGCAGAAGACGACTATTAGTGGTTAAAGGGTTCCTCTGTGCTCCATTGTTGTCCAGGAGCTGTTAAAAACACATCAGTGACTCTTACACTGGAGGTTCCTTCATCACCACGAACACAACACAGGAAGAATATAACTTCCAGGAAACGAACGAGCACTTTCATTCCAAAGAGTGTATTCGGGGCAGCTGCTACTCAGACGATCAAGCCTTTACAACCAACGTATAGTTTCACTTTCTGCTGAAGCTCGGTGATTTCCTACGGCGTAAATTCACTCCTACAGGGCTGCAGTGAGAAACAGAGGAAGATGGCCGACTGCATGCAGCGTAAAGTAAAAGTAGAACCCATTTTATCTTTCATTAAGTCTAGTTGCCACCGCCAAAAAGGTTATGTTGGTTTGTTTGTTTGTTTGTGTGCAGAATAACTGGAAAACTCATGGACGGATTTGGATGAAATTTTCAGGAAATGTGTGAAATGGGACAAATGATGACATGTTGGGACTGATCCGGATCACCGTCTGGATACAGGATATTTTTAATCTAAGTGTAACCGGGTGGACAATTAAATGCAGTTTACTCTAAAAGCCACCAGAGGGCGCTCTTGTTTTTGGGGTAACCCCCTCTGACCACATGGCATTTCGGGTCCACGAGACAGACAGCGACAGTGACGGAGTTCTCTTTCCTTCCTGAGCGACATACGCACGGTTGGGCCGGAATTCTTATCTCCGGTTGTCTAAGAAGCTGGGAGGCTGTTAGGAGCTGCCGCGCTAGAGGCCGCGCCTGTTCATTAGGTCGGATGGGGTGAAGGCCGCATTGTTGGTAGGACATGTGAACTGTATGTAATTACATTTGTATCTGTAACGTTCCATAGAAAATATGTGAACTGGGAGATTGTGTTGGGGGTGGACTGAAGCTGCTTGGTGGAGGTTATGTGATGGGCGGTGCTGGTTTGTTTTCTAGTTTTGGAATGAAATAGGTCCATACTCACTCACAAGGCTGCGAAATAGCAAAATGCAGTCAGCAGTTAGGTAACTATCAAGGTTTTTTCTTAGAAAAACACCGAATAATGCAACAAAATGTACCGTTAAATAAAATCAGCTGATATTTTAACCGACTTAAGTGAGTCCTATACAATGATCAGCCCCAACATCATGACCACTGACAGGTGACGTGAATAACATTGATCATATTGGTACTATGTGGTGTCCTGATGGAAAACCTTGATCAGACTTAGACACCCAGATAAACATGGTCCCACAACAAACACACTCCCTCATGCTGATGGAAATCCCAAATGTCACTGGATGAAAATGCACCCCACCACATGGAAACAACACCAACCAATCAGGAACATGTGGAGGAACATGACAATGGTCCAACATGTTGATGTGACCTCCAGACTTCCTACAGCCCATTCTGATCAAGCATCAACAGGATGCAGTGGAACCAGTTGGATTGACAGAGGCCCCACTGCACAAGCCAGAGTAGCCAAAGGATCCAGTGGTTCCAGACCCCATAGGACCCCCTGAGAGGTCCTCTGGTCCAATGGTTCAGACCACATAAGGGGGACCAACACAGAGTCCAGCAGTCTTAAGAACAATATCTGAGAATGCTATCTTGTACCAACCAAGCTTGCTGGGATTACACCATTTAATCATTAAATCTAGCTCCCAGACTGACTTTTAATTCCTCAGAATGATGTTTCTAACCTTTCTGTTGGTCTCTTGGAGGGAGGAGTTTACAGGAGCCTGCAGTAAATGCTCATTCTTGTGTTTGGCTCTAAAAAAAAGCATCAGATTTTACAGTGTACAACCATATTTTGGCAAAACGGTGCACTACTGTTGGAATTAGGCCGTATTTTAACAGCAGTTTCAACCACGGTGATTTTTTTTCCCCTTGTTTTATTTGAATGTTCTTCCGACACCTGGACTAATTCGTTTGAAAGTGCAAATAGCAGTAAGTTAGAACAGATAAAGAGGAAGTTTGCAGGAACAAGCTGTTTTGGTAAAACATGAGCACTCCACTGACTGAGGATGTGAAGAAGTGAATAGGAGCTTTTAAAAGTCGTACATATCCCTGCTACGAGTGCCAGAAAACATCTCCGGTAACATTTCAGTGAACTTCGATAGCATAAACTGCACAGGAAGATTTAATTTTGTTTCCCTCCCCTTTCACACTAAAAGCCCCTCCCCCTCTGCTGGTGCTCCGGTGATCTATGTATCCAGTCGGAGGCCTTATGGGCTCATCTGTGGCCGTTTGCTTGTTGGTATATAACAATAAAAATATACACATCGGGTGAATTACTATCCTGTCTTCTCCGTTTTATTTTGTGTTGCTCGTTATTCTGTTTGATCATTTGCTGTGTTTGTTTAAATAAACTAGTCAAAAGGAGGATGAATGGACTGGAGTCCGGGTGACGGACAGGTGACTTCACCTTTTCCTCCCCATGGGAACCCCGAGGTTAGGGGCCAGATGAGTTTTCATTGGTGGAAGTCACAGCTCAGCGGTCAGAGTGTGTGTGTTCTCAAACAGTCAGTTCAGCTCCGTAGACCCAGTCCTCTGTTAAAGCCAACACACTCGAACCCCCTGTCAAGCAATAAATATGATACCGGCGCTACTGTAACTGTATGCTTGGAAATAAATAAATCAGCAGTATATAGGGCATGTGGAAAATTTAGAGTCAGAAAAATGAAATAAAACAGAAAGATTAAGTCCTAAAATGACATCTGGCTTCAATCGATTAATACAAACATGGGATACGTAGCATCATGGGTCACATATACCATCTATCTATCCAAACCTATTTTCACTCTATATCTTTGTTCAAATGAGAGAATGATTTGAGAAATGTGGAAAAAACATTTGCCCCCCTCCTACAGAAATCTTCTTTTTTTGCATATTTGTGGCCTCCATGGAGAGTTGAAGGATCAAACCACTACTGACCAGAAACAACATAAAGGTTCATCTGGATGAGCTCCAAGACTTCTGGACAACATCCTGTGGACTGATGAGTCAAAGGTGGAACTTTTAGAAGACATGGGTCCGTTACATCTGGAGTAAAGCTGATACTGCATCCACCAGAAGAACATCTACCAACAGTGAACCATGGTGGTGGTAGTGTGATGGTTGGAGGACCTGGACCACTTGTCATCACTGATGGAGCCATGAATTCTGCTCTCTACCAGAAAATCCTCCTGGAGAATCTCCACCATCAGTTCATGACCTGAAGCTCAACACTAATGGTTCATGCAGCAAGACAAAGACCCAAAGACCACAAGCAAGTCCACCTCTGAGGGGCTCAGAAAGAACTAAATGAAGGTTCTGGAGGGGCCCAGTCAAACTGAGATGCTGTGGTAAGACCTTAAAAGGACAGTTGATGATGGAAAACCATCTAATGTGACTAAATTAAAACTATTCTAGAGAAGAGTGGACCAACATTCCTCCATGGTGATGGAAAAGACTGATCACAAGCTGGAACAAGGGGGGCAATTACTTTTTTCACATAGGTTGTCAAGAAATCTTTCGTAAATCATCATCTGGAACATTTAAATGTGAGAAATATGCAAAAATGGAAGGTTTCTGAAGGGGGCAAATACTTTTTTGTGACATGTAACTGCGTTTAAAAATAAACTGCTGTTGTCTTTTTCCAGGGTTAGTTTCCATTTCAGACCATTAGGTGCAGAATTCTAAAGTGTCAGACCGTGGTTGTCCACCTCAATGCTCACTTCTGCCCACGGTCAAATCCCTTAAACTGCCTGGCGACATTAATGTGTTTAATACGAGGCCTCAGCATAGTCCTGGTTGATCCAACAATGACAGTCAAACTGCTGACCAGGCACTGAGCTCAAACTCTCTCACACACAGATGACCAGCAGATCAATATTTATGAGCCATCATGCTCCACAAAGCAAGGAATTATGGCAGCCAATCAGTGCAGCGTTAAGTTAGGAAATACCATTTTATTATCTGCTAATTGATTAATCAATTAATCATTCATCAGCCTCTCCAGTGTTGCCATGCTGCCTCCAGACAACAATACACTGCTGCTTTACCACAGCCTGCATGATCCCTGGACTCCTAACTTTGAATGGTCCATGTGCATCATGTGGTAGTTAGTTCATTGTTATCTGTTTAATGTGGATTGGTTTGGTGATAAGGAACACCAACATCCCTCTTCATGAAACAAGCCAAAGCAAGAAGCTCTGGGTGACGCAATGTACATACTGCATATTCTTAAACTGATTTTTTCGTCAACTAAACAGAGGACCAGTAGTAACCTAAACCAAATATTTGCCCTGAGGCGTTCAGCAGCCAACATCTTTGGTGAGTTACGAGTGATTCTGTAAAGCTGTTCAATAAACCCCGCCGACCACATCAGCAGGAAGTTGATGAAGTCACTCTTGAAGCCGTTTCGTTGTGTTTTTAAGTTCAGCTGCATATTAAATATAATGCTCTGTTCATGATAACATGAAAGCAACAGGGACCCAGATGTTTTGGTCCAATGAAAACTGGATCGTGTGATATTATGGATGTAAATTTTCAGCTTGTTAATTAGGGGTGAGGGAATAAAAATATGGATACAGCAATATATCGTCGTCCCTCCTCGTGCGATGTGAGTATCGATACGCTAGCGCCAAATATCTATACTTTAATCAATGTAATAAGGCGCTCTAAACCCTCCAGATTCCCCTGCCAGCTGCCATTTCCCCAGCGTCACTACTTCATGTCTCCACATGGTGGCGTTTATCACATGAATGATGGAGACTGGAGCGGAAATGAATCGGCCCAACAACAGTTAGTACAGGTATAATGGAGGACAGCAACGCTACCGTAAGAGACGCCCCATCCACGTTTAAGTCCAAAGAGTGGACCCATTTGGGCTTTGAGGGAACAAGCAAGCTGGACAAAGACTACGTCGTATTCAGGAAGTGCCTCGCCAAAGTAAAGCACACAGGAAACACCACCGACATGCAAACCCACCTGCAACGCCTCCATCCTGAACTCCTGGCCCAGAAAGCGGCTGATGCAGCAACGTTTCAAGTCAGCCTGCAGCCGTTAGCACGACGTTTAAAGCAAAGATGGCCGCCAGCATTACAACGTCCATCACTGGGTTCATCTGAAGGACCTCCACCCGTACAGTGTGGTGGAAAATGAAGGGTTTGGAAAAATGCTACACCCTGGAACCAAGGTATGAATATATCCAAGTTATAGACATGGTGATGGATCATTATGGGATTGTCTGGCAATATATCGATTATCACAGTATCGTGATAGTATCGGTATCAAGAGCCATGTATCGTGTATCGTATTGTATCGTGTCGTGGGGTATCGTATCTAAACATACCCTATGATTGTATCGCATCGTATCGTATCGTGTCGTATCGTATCGTATCATATCGTGCCATATTGTATCATATCTTATCGTATCGTATCATGTTGTATTGTATCATGTTGTATTGTATCATGTTGTGTTGTATCATGTTGTGTTGTATCGTATCGTGTCATATCCTACAGCGTCGTGTCGTATCGTATCGTTTTGTGTCGTATCGTATCATGTCGTATCATGTCGTATCGTGTCGTATCGTATCGTGTCGTATCGTATCGTTTTGTGTCGTATCGTATCATGTCGTATCGTATCGTATCGTATCATGTCGTATCGTGTCGTTCGTTTTCGTGGTCGATCGTATCGTTTGTGTCGTATCGTATCATGTCGTATCGTATCGTATCGTATCGTGTCGTATCGTTTTGTGTCGTATCGTATCATGTCGTATCGTGTCGTATGGTATCGTGTTGTGTTGTATCGTATCGTTTTGTGTCGTATCGTATCGTATCGTGTCGTATCGTATCCTTTTGTGTCGTATCGTATCATGTCGTATCGTATCGTGTTGTATTGTATCGTGTTGTGTCGTATCGTATCATGTCGTATCGTGCCGTGTTGTGTCGTATCGTGTTGTGTCGTATCGTATCATGTCGTATCGTGCCGTGTTGTGTTTTATCGTATCATGTCGTATCGTATCGTGTTGTGTCGTATCGTATCATGTCGTATCGTGCCGTGTCGTATCGTATCGTGTTGTGTTTTATCGTATCATGTCGTATCGTATCGTGTTGTGTTTTATCGTATCATGTCGTATCGTATCGTGTCGTATCGTGTCGTATCGTGTCGTATCGTATCGTGTCGTGACATACCCTGTGACTCCCACCCATAATGTTAATGGTCTCAAGCCATTAATATACGGACATAAAGTAAATTATATAAGTGAGTGTTTAGATATATTCATTCTTCTAGTTTTAATACAACTGTCAGCCATTTTTGAACGGACAAGACCAAAAATCCAGCTCACAAACTGGAATCTGAAGGTAACTGGTGAAAGCAAACATGCAGGAGAATGTTCCGCTGCATTATTTACATCCGTCCTCATTACTGCTCCTCTCATTCAGACGCTTGGAGAAGGTGCAGTGTTTAGTCATAAACTGATACGTGTAGCAGTAAAGTGTTTATTAGACATCTGCATCTACAGCGGACATCAGCAAACACTAAACCCCACTGTACACAGAGTAGCACTGCAATGAAACACTGCATAAAACAGCCATGAGGATGACTGGCAAATGGATTTCTGCACAACACTTCAATGCTCCGGTACGAGGGAGCAGCGCCGAGACGAGAGGCGGCGACGAGGGGCGGCGTCCAGATTTAAAAAGCTGAAATCACTTTAAGGCCTTTGTGGGTCTTCAGGGCTAAAATGGCCAAACATAACACCTTATTCTCAGAGTGGCTCTTTCACACAGTTGCAATGATATCTCTGCTGCACAGTCCTGCCGTGTGTGTGTGTGTGTGTGTGTGTGTGTGTGTGTGTGTGTCAGTGATTGGTTTCTGTTTTATGGACTGGCTAGCAGAGTGCTAGTAATCCGTAGAAATAAATCTGCTTTATTTGACCTTAGTGTTAACTCCAATAAAATACACTTTACTGCTGGGAGGACACATGCACACACACTCTCTCTCTCTCTCTCTCTCTCTCACACACACACTCCACGGCCAGCTATCAGGTCATAGCTGGCCACTTGACAACATTTATAAGGACACACAGAGGGAAACCTTCTCTCCACCAGAGTCCCCTCTCAGGCCTTCAGCTAATGAAAGCAGGCTGTGTGCTGTAATCACACCATACAGTCCCGACCACAGTGGAAGGGAAGCACATGCACTTTATACACCCTCTGATCGGCAACCGTGTCTTCAGAACGCCACAAAGTTAATGACGCACGATGGTAGCCACTCCGTAAAGAGAGAAGAGGTGCTCAGTGCATCATGGGAAGTTTTTCCAGCAGCCAAAACCAGCATAACTGAGACGGTCAGAGAGCAAAAGTTGTACGTCTGATCTTAAAAGCAGAGATGGAATCCAAACAGGAAGCTGATTCCACCACAGAGCAGCCTGATACCTGGAGGCTCTGCTTCTGTTTCTGCTCGAATAACTACAAGAGAGTCTCCTGAGGTCGTCGAGACAACATGGAGTTCTGTCATTAAAGGATCTGAAAGTCTAAATTTTACAGGAAACCCATGAAGAGAAGGTGATATGAGAGGGTTTTACTCATGAAACTGAACTTTATGGTGGTTTTGATTTTATGGATTTAAGTGAAACTATCAAACAGTCTAACGAACATTTTTTATTACTTTCGACAAAGTGTCTGTTGTCAGTACGTCCATCCATCCATCCATCCATCCAATCATCCATCCAATCATCCATCCATCCATCCATCCATCCTCCATCCATCCATCCATCCATCCATCCATCCATCCATCCATCCAATCATACATCCAATCATCCATCCATCCATCCAATCATCCATCATCATCCATCCATCCATCCATCCATCCATCCATCCATCCATCCATCCTCCATCCTCCATCCATCATCCACCCATCATCCATCCATCCATCCATCCATCCATCCATCATCCATCCATCATCCATCCAATCATCCATCCATCCATCCATCCATCCATCCATCCATCCATCCATCCAATCATCCATCCATCCATCCATCCATCATCCATCCAATCATCCATCAACATCCATCCATTCATCCATCCATCCATCCATCCATCCATCCATCCATCCATCCATCCATCCATCTTCTTCCTCTTATCCAGTGTTGGGTCGTGAAGGCAGCAGATGAATCAGGTCATTCCAGACGTCCCTCCTCCCAGTAACTCTTTCCATCTCTTCCTGGTTGATCCTGAGTCGTTCCCAGGCCAGATGAGATACATAATCCCTCCAGTGGGTTCTGGGTCTACCCCGGGGTCTCCTCCCAGGCGGACGCGCTTGAAAAACCTCCAAAGGAAGTCTCCCTGGAGGCATCCAGATCAGATGTCCAAACCACCTCAACTGGCTCCTTTAGACATAAAGGATCAGCGGCTCTACTCTGAGCTCCTCCCCCTATCTCTAAGGCCGAGTCCATCCACCCTGAGGAGGAAGCTAATTTCGGCTGCTTGTACCCTGATCTGGTTCTTTGGGTCACTACCCAGAGCTCATGACCATAGGTGAGGGTTGGAACGTAGATGGATGGTAAATCTCTTCACCGTGAAGGTCCGGTACAACACCTACATCACCGCTGATGCTGCACCAAGCCTCCTGTCCACCTCACGCTCCATTTTACCGTCACTCGTGAACGAAATCCACCGGTTACCAGCAGAGAACCACGGCATTGGACTTAGAGGTGCTGATCAGTACAGACCACCATTTGTCTCCAAGGCCTATTAAACAGGGATGGTTAGTCACTCTAATCATAATTCTATGGGGACAAACAGAAGCTTGTAAACTAAAATGGAAGTTTAATTTCTGAAAAAGTCATTGCCATGATTAATTGGTGTGTGCTACAAACACAGAACTGTTCCTTTAAAGGTTATATTCCTCACATCCCCCATAAACACGGCCTCTTCTGAATAAGGAATGGTTCAGTAGAATGCAGCCGTTTGCTTACATGTTATTTCAGTCTTATGGTAATTAGCATTTTGAAATATTTGACCAGATGTGGTCGTCACAGAAAAACACCACTAACTTTCACTTCTCGTCTGCCCGTTTTACGTCCCCATTGTCATCGGCTATCTTGTTCCTGTCACATCCAATCACAGCGGAAGAAAGACATAATTAGGACAAGATGTTCCAATCTGAAGAGCACCAGCTTGGATAATTAAGTCTCTGACAATTATAACAGCAGCTGTATGCTCTGAACTTCTCTCAGCTGGCACAGTGATTGCTTTATTACATGGAAACCACTCCGGACTGAAGGAGTGAATTAACATTAGTGTGATACTAATGTAAACGGCTCCTTTGTAGTTCTCAGGCTGATTAAAACACAGCATGAACAGTGAACGTTAGATGCTTGTCCCAGTCTAGATCCTTCCTCAGCATCACATTCATTAAAATACTGGATAAAACCACTGGAATACATGAATGACTGCTTGTTCCAGAGCTGTTTAACCTGTTATCAAGTCTTGATTAGCAGAATCAGTTTGCTCAGTTGTCATTGAGACGTACAGTGCAATGAAAAAGTATTTGCCCCCCTACAGAGATCTTCTATTTTTGCATATTTGTCACACATAAATGTTCCAGATCATTAAACTAATTTTAATGCAAGACAAAGAAAACCCACAAAAACACAAAATGCAGTTTTTAGATGATGATTTTAGTTTTTGAAGGGAAAATAACGTCCAGCCCATCTGGCCCTATGTGGAAAAGTAATTGCCCCTCCTCAGCTACCAATCTTTAGACAGAGATAACCAACAAAACCCCAATGCACTTTTTAAATGATGATTTATTAAAGATGTATTTAAAAACCTGTGAAAAAGTAATTGCCCCCCTGAACCTAACAATTGGTTGGTCCCTTGGCAGCAATGTTGAAATGTTTGTTCCAGCTTCAGCTTCTGCAGAATAGTTTTAATTCAGTCACATTAGATGGTTTTTCCATCATCAACTGTTCTTTTAAGGGCTTCCCAAACGCCTTTTTCACATCATCATATGTTCAAACCTTTCATTATTCTGTCTACTTGTCCAAAAGTTCAGCTCGTAAAACAATGTTTGTGGTCAGGCTCCACTTCTTGCTTCCAGCAGTCAAGAATAACTTTTAGGCCAACATGAACCCTCATTATAGAAAGTTTGAAGTTTTCAAAGGTTTCATTAAACACCTTTCTCAGAGTTCTACAGTATGGACTATACAATGCTGTGAAAAAGTATTTCCCCCCCTACAGAAATCTTCTATTTCTGCATATTTCTCACACTTCAATGTTCCAGATCATCAAACTAATATTTATATTTACTGAATATTAAACAGAGATAACCCACAAAACACAAAATGCAGTTTTAAATGATGGTTTGTTTGTCACCCCTGTGGAAAAGTAATTGCCCCCCTAAACCTACTAACTGCTTGGTCCCTTGGCAGCAACAGTTAAATGTTGGTTCCAGCTTGTGATCAGTCTTTTCCATCACCATGGAGGAATGTTGGTCCACTCTTCTCTAGAACAGTTTGAATTCAGTCACATTAGATGGTTTTAAATCATGAACTGTCCTTTTAAGGTCTTACCAAAATACTTCATAGAATAAATCAGCAGTCACAGAGAACAAAAATATTTGGCTCTTTTTTAAAGGTTGATTTAAACTGATATGAATCGGGGCTCAGACTTACACCAGGAGTTACTGACTAACATGTGGAATGAGGTGAAGCATTGGATCAGCAGAAAGACATGACTGAACGATCATCCAGCCTCATAATCCTGCAGCCAACAGCAGCCAACACACCAGGACGAGAGCTGTCCATGGTGCTGAGAACATCAGCATGTCGGGGCTTTGGGCTCCACCAAGCAGCACAAATGGTCTAATGGAGGGTTTCAAACTCATGCAGCCCAATCTGGCCTCAAATGACCAGTCAAACCACAGCATAAGAACCTAGAATCAATGACAACTCCACATGTTTGCCTTTATTACATCCTGAAAATGCTTTTTTTACAAAACACGATGAACAACCTGAAATTTCTCAAGAACAATAAGTTAAATTTCAACAGTATCATGCCTCAGCTTATCATTTACACATGTGCATTACAACTTAGAGATCACAGCGAGTCTACAAAGATCTAGAAATTGATTTAAATTCACAGTTTTACGAATTTACAACTGCAAATTCATCCGAACGTCTGACACCCCTGGTCTACTGCACATCCTATTTACAATGCACAGATCTTGGAACCTTCCAGCTGATAAATAACAATCTAAAGGAATCTAAAATACGTCTGAGACAATAGCAGAGGGTGTGGGCTTGATGAGAAAAAGTTAACTTGGAGGAAGTGGGAGGATCGGTGGTCTGAAAGGAGACAAACTGTTTGTACCTGTTAAAGCAGGAATCAGTCGCGCTGCCTGACGCCTCGTGAGCCGAACGAGACGAAACCAAATAAAACACGAGGACAAGCCTGGTCAAGAATGGACCGGAACTAGACGTATCGCCTCCTCTTAAGCCACTGAATTAAACTGATAGCCATCGGTATTGTTGCAGACTGAACAGGGAGCTAAATAACTGCTCACACACTCACACACACTCCGTCCTTCCTCCCATCCAGACCTACCTCTATGTAGTTATAGTGAACAGCATGACCATGATGATGCCATGACCAGTGGTAACCTGCATTCAGATTTACAGACTGTTGTTTGCTTCAATCAGGGAACTTTTATGTTGTCGTCTAGAAAAACAAACATTAGTTCTAAACAGGAAGAGATGTTCTGTGAAAATGTGGCTCAAAAATGAAGTTATAAAAGAGATATTAGAATATAAACCCCAAGAATAGCAAGAAACAAAAGAGAAGAACAACAGAAAGGACCTTTTCTAGCAGCCACAACAGGACTTTATCATCGATCCAATACAATCATAATGCATCTTATTTTATTCAGAGTAATGTCGACTATCACTATCTGTCTATTAACACTTCAAGTGGTGCCAGTTCCAAATCTGAGAGTACAACTGAACCTGGTTGCTATGATTATCGTCAGTATTAGCAATAAAGGAAGGAAATCCTATAACCAGCAGTGGATGTTACTTTTGTGCAAAATAAACACACCAATCAGGCATTACATGATATTGTGTTGGTCCCCCTTATGTGGTCCAGAATGCTCTGAACCATTTGGCATGGACCAGAGGACCTCTCAGCCTTTTCCACCAAGAAAAACCAGGTCCTAGTTCTGGTGCTTAGTTGGTTCTAATCTGGTTCCTCCTAAGAACCTGTTTGCTTTTCCATTGTCAAGGAGTCCAGTTGGAGCCATTGGGTCACCATAAAACCACTACGCTAGCATCCATTACATAGCAGTTAAACAAACGCAGTAAGTTGATGATAATATCTATGTTTATCTCTATAGATGGTCTTAAGGCTGATTGTGAGGCGGAGGTCCTCCTGTTGCCTGGACACATCCGTGATCACGCTACTGGTGGGACACAACTGTAGCGGATTTCAGGTCAACAGTTTGTGGTAAACTTCCGTGTGTCCCGGGAGTCATTCCAATACATGTGTGATGGGACCAGGGACGTCCTGGAGAACAAGGACACTAATTAGCGCTTGTGTGTCCCTTTCCACCGTTGATGGTTGGTCACCATAACCCCGCCCCCAGCCCCTGACGTACTCGGTGCTTAGCTCTGGACCAGCAAAGAGTTGGTGCTTGCTGAGCTCCAGTTTATAGAACCTGGAGTCGGTGCTTAGGTGGTGGAAACACAAAGAAGTGGAGCTAAGTCAGGCTCTGGCTCTGAACTAGACCTGGAACCAGCTCGGTGGAGAAGGGGTAAGGGTGTCCTATGTGGATGCGAAACCATGAACCGGCCTTTAGCTGCAGTAGTCATCAAACCTCCAGCACCACCTACTTCAGGAGGATAGACTTGAAGGGTTCTACTTCTTTACAAGGACATCAGGCACCACGTAAAGAAGCCACAGACCTACAGCGGTAAACTAAATGATGGATTAAATACACAAAATGCAATGTTATCCCATGCATGTGTTGAAATCAAACTACAAGGTTTGACTGCTGCACCCTGGGAGAAAGAAAACGCCTCACTTTACCTCATTTTATTATCCTTGTGAGGACATTATTGGACAAACACACACAGATGCACAGCTGTCAAGTATAACATCAGAGCTCCAGGCAGAGAAATGTGGCATGTGTGCAGCAGCAGGGGGGAGAAAAAGCAAATAAAGCAAATAGTGTTATCAGTAATTTAACAGCAGGCTGATATGGCCTATTGATCTGTCCACTGGAATCTTTTATCGCCGCAACACAATGTATCCACTCTGCTGTTTACGACCCCGGCGCCACACAGTAAAACACCGGCCACGGGTCTGTCGGCACACAACGCCACAGAGGGACGCACCGACAACAACAACAACACAAATACGGACACAATCCAAAGAGAAATGAAGCCACCAGGAGTCACCAAAGTTAAAACTTCTATATAGCAGGTAATGTGTAATATAAGTGCAGACCTTAATGTGACAACAGATGAAGACGCTGCAGAACAAAGCCTAATTATAAGGGAGGGACCGGAGCGTGACACTGGAGTTGGCATGTCCGCATACTACAACCATGGCGGCGTTCTAGAGCCTCAGCATCATACTAGAGCCTTGACGACACTCGGCAGACACCCGGCAGCGTACTACAGCCTCGGCATCGCTCAGCGACACTTGGCGACACTCGGCAACTCTTGGCGACACTCGGCGGCACCTGGAAGCACCCGGCGGCGGCGCGCATGACTATTTGAATATCAAAATTATTATCCCAATACCACCACAACCAACGACTATTCGGATATTCCAATATTCAGGACCAGCCCTGGTCACATGTCTTCTTCAGACACCATAAACAAAGTCCACACTGGTCAGTGCCACCATGCTGCTTGTTTTTCTCTGCCGGCGCAGTTTGATGACATCACACACAGGCGACAGGACCGTCGGGGAGGGGAGGGGTTGAGGAGCCAGGCATGAGGACAAACCACAACACACAGACCAACGGCAAAAACCAAGATTCAGAGTCTTTATTATTATTGAGTCATTTTATCAGCTGATTTTTTAATTATCGGAATGACGTCATAATTGCCAAAATTAACCGATAATTATCGGACGCCGATATTATCGAGCATCTCTGTTAATTAAGCCAGTTAACTTGCAGAGACTGATTGCATGTATCCTACTGCAAACCAAGAAGATATGCTCTTATCTCAGCAGCTAAATCAAAAGAGAAAACATGCTATGTGCTAGTAACAACATAAGATGTGCTGTGATGTCTAGGAAAGCAGAATCTGTTTTCAGACCTTGTGTTGTAGGTGCAAATTTACATCCTGAGCTGTGAAGAACTCGTTAACTCAGGAAGACTTAAGGCTGTAACTGCTGCCAAAGAGCTTCTACATGGCATCAAATCAACCCTCTGAACCTCCATAGTACAATAGTTTATATTAAAGTGAAAAATGAGCCCAAAGTGAAGTAAAATGTGGAGCAAAAGGAGCAAAAACAACCTTTAAAGGCTTGAAATTTAGTCAAATTTGGAATCTGTGATCACAGAGAATCAACCTTTAGAAGATTGCTGATATATACGGTGCTGTAAAAGTATTTCCCCCCTACAGAAATCTTCTATTTGTCACTTAAACGTTTCAGATTATCAAACTAATTTTAATGTCAGACAAAGGCAACCCAAGAAAACACAAAAGGCAGGTTTAAGATGATGATTTTATTTTCTGAAGGAAAAATCCTGTCCAGTCCTTTGTGCCCTTTGTGAAAAAGTAATTGCCCCCTCAGCTACCAATCTACTGGGTTCAGATCCACCACTGCCAGGCTTGTTGGATCTAAACATCACTAATAGAACCTGTCTGGTTTTGTGAAGCAGCTAAAGGGTCTGAAAAAGCAGCACATGATGCCACGTTCTAAAGAGATCCAAGAACCGATGAGGAACAAAGTCACTGACGTCCATCAGTCTGGAGGGTTACAAAGCCATTGCTGAGGCTCTGGGACTCCAGAGAAGCACAGTGAGAGACTTTATCCACTAATGGAGGAACATGGAACAGTGGTGGACCTTCCCAGGAGTGGACCAACCACCAACATTTCTCCAAGAGCATCCACATCTAATCCAGGAGTCACAGAAGAACCCAGAGGAACATCCAAAGACCTGCAGACCTCACTGGCCTCAGTTAAGGTCCGTCTACATGATTCCACAATGAGGAAGACTCTGGGAGGAAATGGATCCATGGAGAGTTGAAGGATCAAACCACTACTGACCAAAAAGAACATGAAGGTTCATCTGGATGAGCTCCAAGACTTCTGGATAACATCCTGTGGACTGATGAGTCAAAGGTGGAACTTTTAGAAGACATGGGTCCGTTACATCTGGAGTAAAGCTGATACTGCATCCACCAGAAGAACATCTACCAACAGTGAACCATGGTGGTGGTAGTGTGATGGTTGGAGGACCTGGAAACATTTACATGACAAATATGCAAAAATAGAAGACTTCCGTATGGGGGGGGCAAATACTTTTCATGGCTCTGTACTTAGTAGGTTTACAGTTCCTAATGTTTTCAATGTCTCCTTTTCCCTCCCTCCAGTGGAAAAGAACTGGAATAGTTTCGTGTGGATCAATCTGAGCCGCTTACAGCCAGATATTTCAAAAGCCATCCTCCATCCATGATCTTCAGATGGCCACTGGATCCAAACACGACTGGCTGCAGCCTGACTCTGTGTTGTTGGGGTGTTTTTACAGCCTAACCGCTGCCCAGAGGTGGTTCTTCACCGTATACCTGCAGACACAACCTGCATTCCTCCACATTCACTCCTCACTATCTTCTCTACTCGCAGATTCTATCCATCATAGAATTAAACGGCGAGCGCTGTAGTTTAAATGCCCAATAAATCCATGTTCGTCAAGCACCGCGCAGCAATTACATCTCCTTTATGGCGGCCCCCGTTGCCAGCGGCGGCCGCAAACCTTTTGTTAATTAAGATCATCGCATTAAGACACTAATTAACAATTAGCATAAACATAATTAGTGAATGCTGACATTTGGCGCGCTCCTTTGTTGAAATAATTTCTAGAAATTGCCCTCGGAGAGGTTTTTGTCAGCGGGGGATAATGGCAGCAGTTTGTCACACACACACACACACACACACACAGCATGCTAGCTAGCTAATTGTCATGGGAAGTGTGTGTGTGAAAGAGTGGGAGATGATATGCAGCCAAAATTAGCCAGGATGGTCCGTCTAATTCAATAAAAGTGAAACAGACAAGTTTTTGCCAGTTGTTCTTCTCTTCCTAGCTTCCTTCCTTGCTTCCTCTGTTTCTTCCTTCCTTCCTTCCTTCCTTCTTTTCTTTTCCATCCTCTCTCCTTCCTCTTTCCATTCATCAGCTCATAATAATAACAACTCATTAAAAGCAAATCAGCACTAATTAAAACTCCTCGTTTATCCGCTGCGATGCTCCGCCATGGTTTCGGTTTCTGCAGCAGGACACACGTTTGTTTCTGTGTAAATAATTGGATGTTTAACAAGGATTAAAACAAACGGAAAGGAAGTACGACGTCATTCAACATGACAATAAGATGTTAATGATTCTTCCTGTAAGACACAGTTTATCACACCGTCTACTTGCACTCTGCTTCCTTTGGAAACACATTTGACATTCATGCTGTTTCTGCTTATGTTTATCTACTGTATGTATTTTATCAGTGGAGGCCTGGTGGTTTGTGAAGCTTGTAACTGGTGGGTCGCAGGTTCGAGCCTCCGGACTGGCAACAGGTTGAGGTGGGAGAGTGAGAGCTTCCACTTGTCCCAGTCACCAAGGCCCTTAACCCCTGACTGCTCCTAGTATGTATAGTTATTCGGCCGACCAGGTTTTCTTCTGCCAGGTGGTGTCCAGCACAGGGCGACCTGAGGAACACGAGCCTGATCCGTTCTCAGTACCCAGCCATCGGATTCGACGTTCTGGCAATCAGATTTTCTGTAAAGGTCTGTAAACGACTCAAGTTTGCTCATGTCAGACTTTATGAGCCATACAGCCGGACAGACTTCACATTGCTGTTATGTAGTTGGACCTTGGTCTTAAGACTGAACTGATTGGACTTCCAGATGGGATGAAGTCTTGGAAATGCACCGGGAGCTTTTCCAAGTCTAGCCTTGATATCTGTCTGCGCCCCGTTGTCTTTACCGATGAGCCTGCCCAGGTACGTGAAGTCGTCCAGAAGCAGTCGACTTTCCCTCAGAAAAAAGTTTTCATCTGTCAAAATTATCCAAGAAACTATCCTCTCTCTCACCACGGGATAATATCACCAACAGGAGGCTGAACGTTTCAGTATTTTTAGATGCAGAAATCCCTGAAATAAATGCAGGAATCTTGTTTTTCAGTCCCTCCAGGAATCCACGATGCTGCGATCGCAACAATTAACGCTAATTCAACCAATTTTGCAATTTCGTCCAATCACCGCGACTTTTCCGCAATTTTGTCCCGCCTCCCGTGAGTTCCACCAATCACAGCAGTCCCCAGTAATGCACGTACGTCACCGGATTCACTTCCTTGTTTATGGTTTGAAGATACAGATACGTACGCAACAAAAACTACTGCAGAACAATTCCCTGATGTTCTTCACCAAAGCGGAGCTAAACTGTTTTCACCCCGTGGAATATTGAGGTGGAACACAAACCAAAACCATCCACTGACAAACACTTTTCTACCGTAAACATATCAGGAGAATGGGTGAAACCAGCGGACCACAGACCAGACAAACCACCGTGATGAAGCTGCTGCATCCAGATCTGTGGCAGCACTGAAACAATGAAGGTCAGTTAGATTCATTAACTGACGTGACGAGCTGTGAGCGTGTGTGTGTGAACACGCGTGTGCCAGGATGTGAAATTAGCTATTTAAGCTTTTAAAATTTTTAATGAATTAAACAAAACAAAGAAAAAAATGCAACTTTTTGACAATTTTTTACCGTCTCCCACAACAAATACGCTTAAAACATCGCAATTTTTTAGACAAGCTCCCACGAATTCAGGCATTTTAGGAGCAACAATCAGGAAAAACACCCAAGAAATCCTGGAGGGGCTGATTATATACAATGGAATGTCTCTTTCACAACATACTGGATTACTTTGAGTTTAGAAGAGTTACCGACTAGCTGGACATACGAGCTGGCGGTGAAAGGGTTACAGTGAAGTAGTGACGCTTTTCTTTTTCATTTGAAAGGTTAAAAGTCAGGAGATGAGCTTGACTGTTTTAGGAAAGACATGCGAGGAGTTCTACTTTCTTCCATTAGCTGCACGAGTGTGAAACGCATCACTTCCTGCACAGAAAACCCTCTGAACGTGGTTCCTGTGCCGCCGTACGCCCGCGGTAAACATTCACTTTAATTCATTTGGTGACACAAAACGGCGCGAATGAGAGTAAATCCTCCGTCTAAACAGCCGCCAGCACGGCCCGAAGCCTTCAGACGGAAACCCGGCTGAACGATGCTGACATCTCATCACACACACACACACACACACACACACACACACTGACCAGTCTCCTATCATCTCCTCTCCTCTCCAATGGGCAGCAGTCTTTAGAAAATTAACTTTGAGAAGTCTGGAAGAGACATACAATTCATCACATACAACTCTGTCAACCACAACACTATTAGAGAGAGTGTGTGTGTGTGTGTGTGTGTGTGTGTGTGTGTGTGTGTTGCCATCTTCAGAGGCTTTGATAAATGTGTCTATTTGGCGGCGTGCTTCAGCCACTCCGGCTGTGTGTGATGGATGGATAGAAAGCAGCTGCTAATATGTGGGATGGGACTAAACACTGCTACACTGCTATCACCTACACCCATCCCACTATTAACACATCAGTTATACATACGCGGTGCAAGAGGCCACCGCACGCTGCTGCTTATACCTAATCGGCAATATTCTTCTTTTTCTTTTTGGCTCTTAAGTGTTTACCCGCTCGTTCATATCAGTCCATTCAAATCTCTCCCATTCGGATTAGCATATACGGCTAGTCAGAGCTACACCGTCATCTTATCTCGTGTTCGGTTGTGCGGTCGGTGTTCAGACAACGCTGGCGCCCCGGCAGCTGACGGATGGATCGCCATAAAGTGTCGGCGCCCGAACGGCCAAAGAGTAAGATTCTGATGCGATGAATGCTACATCATGCTAGTGTCGCTGTGGGCGTGTTAGCGGTGTTAGCGGTTATCTGAATGCACCGCAGCAGGCTCCCTTGGATTTGGATGGAAACCTAGTTAACGTTAACATGTAGACTTGTTTTGGTAAGAGCTAAATCCATGTTGTCCAAGTGGTTCCCAGTGTGGTCAACACACCTCAGATATACAGTATTGTGGAAAAAGTATTTGCCCCCCTTATATTGATCAGATATTAGACAGGGAGAACCCACAAAACACAACATGCAGGTTTTAAATGATGGTTTACTGAGAACCTATATCACCCAAGTGGAAAAGTAATTGCCCCCCAACCCTAATAGCTGTATTATAGTATCAGCTTTACACCAGATGTAACGGACCCATGTCTTCCAAAGAGTTCCACCTTTGACTCATCAGTCCACAGGATGTTATCCAGAAGTCTTGGAGCTCATCCAGATGAACCTTTATGTTGTTTTTGGGCAGTAGTGGTTTGATCCTTCAACTCTCCATGGATCCATTTCCTCCCAGAGTCTTCCTCATTGTGGAATCATGTAGACGGACCTTAACTGAGGCCAGTGAGGTCTGCAGGTCTTTGGATGTTCCTCTGGGTTCTTCTGTGACTCCTGGATTAGATATGGATGCTCTTGGAGAAATGTTGGTGGTTGGTCCACTCCTGGGAAGGTCCACCACTGTTCCATGTTCCTCCATTAGTGGATAAAGTCTCTCACTGTGCTTCTCTGGAGTCCCAGAGCCTCAGCAATGGCTTTGTAACCCTCCAGACTGATGGACGTCAATGACTTTGTTCCTCATCTGTTCTTGGATCTCTTTAGAACGTGGCATCATGTGCTGCTTTTAGAGACCCTTTAGCTGCTTCACAAAACCAGACAGGTTCTATTAGTGATGTTTAGATCCAACAAGCCTGGCAGTGGTGGAACTGAACCCAGTAGATTGGTAGCTAAGGGGGCAATTACTTTCTCACTTAGGGCAAGATGGGCTGGACAGGATTTTTCTTTTAATAAATAAAATTATCATCTAAAAACTGCATTTAGTGATTTCTTGGTTTATCTTTGTCTCACATTAATTTAAGATTTAAGTCTGACAAATTTGCAAAAATAGAAGATTTCTGTAGAGGGGCAAATACTTTTGGTATGGTGAGATGGTGAGACTGAACCCAATTGCTAAGGTAGCTGAGGGGTCAATTACTTTTTCCACACAGGGCGAGATGGACTGGACAGCATTTTCCCCTCAATAAATGAAATCACCATCTATGTGTGACAAAGAAGATTTCTGTAGGGGGGCAAATACTTTTTCAGGGCACTGCAGTCACATTAGCACAGTGCTACAGTTCGTTTGGTATTCAGATGCTATATCCCTGTGTGTTTTTCTGTTTTCGATCCAGAGCTGACTGGCCCATTAGGCAACATAAGCAAATGCTAAGGGCTCCGTGGCCTCCAGGGGGCGCCACAAAATTGGGAAGCCCATGTAAATCGGCAATGGAGGGCCTTTGAAATCTCGCCTGCTTTGATCTGACCGGAAACGTGACCAACCCATGGGTTTCCACTGAAAATCTAAAGGTTGATAAATGAAGTTTTAAAGCCTGAGGAAAATGAGGATTGGAATGAAGGAATGAAGGTAAGACTCTCCCGGTTTGCTGCTCTGATGGCTTCTCCTCACATGGCCTGCCTCTGTTCAGTGTCCTGTGCATTGTTAGGAGCTCTGTAGTGATATACCTCGCTACTATGGTCTGTTGTGTGCACACAAAAGGTTGTTGTGTTTATCTTGGAGCACATCTTCAGGTCAACAAGGTCCCTGTGACCTTCTACCTCTTCCCTCGTCCTCCCCCCCTCGTCTCCTCACCCTGCCAGGCTAACAGAGACTTCACTGTCGGCTTAATCAACACCGACACTCACTCGGTTTTTGAACTGCGATTATCTGCTTTTATTAATCAGGGCTCGTTGTATTAGAACCCTGTGTTTCAGTGGACTTTTTTTTCGGTTTCAGAAGAGCCTCCCCTCGTGGAAGCAGTGAAATTTGAAGATTATTGTCTGTCAGTCGCATCGCTTCGTCGTAGCCGAACCTTCAGTGTCAGTCTGAGGAGACTATTGATTTTAATTAGTGTCTGCCCACAGGGAGCTGGCTGATGATTGGAGAAGAATAGGATGTCCTCAAAACTATGATAAAAATCACACACACAGCCTCACACACACACTGGGAGCTAATTATTAGGTTTAATCAGAGGTGGAATGGCTGTAGGTCCTGTCCAAGGTGCTTAGAGGTGGAAGGAAACGTGGAGAGACGGAGCGAGAGACTAAATGTCAGCTTTGGTGGTCTGCTGGACGTCGCATCAAAACCACTTTATCTGAGCAAATACTGATCCTCGGTCAGAAGAGCTGAAATAAAGTCTGAATGGTATTTTTTTGGGTGGGATAAGTAAACCTTTGCAACGATAGTGTCAAAGACTGAAAATTTGATTTAAGTCCTATTCAACCTCGTACATACATCCACAGAATTCTACATTGTACGCTGCTTTTTCCTATTCCGTCTGGGCTTTGTTCAACTTATTTCACTACCTTTACTTTTACGCTCTCAACTGGGTCATTATAAGGGCTACCCAGACAAAGAGTCTAAGTTTATCCAGACTTTTATCATATAACACTTTCAGATTTATCATATTAGCCTTTATATTTACACACCAAATAGGCATAACATCATGACCACCTGCCTAATACTGTGTTGGTCCCCCTTATGTGGTCCAGAATGCTCTGAACCATTGGACCAGAGGACCTCTCAGGGGGTCCTATGGGGTCTGGAACCACTGGATCCTTTGGCTACTCTGGCTTGTGCAGTGGGGCCTCTGTCAATCCAACTGGTTCCACTGCATCCTGTTGATGCTTGATCAGAATGGGCTGTAGGAAGTCTGGAGGTCACATCAACATGTTGGACCATTGTCATGTTCCTCCACATGTTCCTGATTGGTTGATGTTGTTTCCATGAGGTGGGGTGCATTTTCATCCAGTGACATTTGGGATTTCCATAACTGTGTAGGAAGACTGTCTGAAAACTGGAAATATTTGAACCATGATGGTGGGAAACTAAATGACTTAGAGAACGGTTAAAAATAAAAATAAAATAAAATAAATAAACATGTGCATATTGGAAAGACAAACCATCATTTTATTCCCACAAGTCTTAATACCCAACTTGGAGAGGTGGTAAACCAAGCAGTCTCACCCCTCAAACAATAAGCCCACAAAGGCTATAAAAGGAAAGTCGTCCCTCGTCGTATCGCGGTTCACTTTTCACGTCTCACTGTATCGCGGATTTCAAATTGTCTATATCTAATTTTGTGTCATGATTAAGAACAATATTGAAATGGAAAAGCCCTCAGAGAGCTCAAACCTCCGCCAAGCAGCTTCAGTCCACCCCCAACACAATCTCCCAGTCCACATATTTTGTATGGAACGTTACAGATACAAATGTAATTACATACAGTTCAAATGTCCTACCGACAATGTGGCCTTCACCCCATCCGACCTAATGAACAGGCGCGGCCTCTAGCGCGGCAGCTCCTAACAGCCTCCCAGCTTCTTAGACAACCGGAGATAAGAATGCCGGCCCAACCGTGCGTATATCGCTCAGGAAGGAAAGAGAACTCCGTCACTGTCGCTGTCTGTCGCGTGGAGACCCAAAATGTCATGTGATCAGAGGGGGTTACCCCAAAAACAAGAGTGCCCTCTGGTGGCTTTTAGAGTAAACCACATTTAATTGTCCACCCGGTTACACTTACTTTAAAAAAATATTCCTGGATCCAGACAGTGATCCGGATCAGTCCCAAAATGCCATCATTTGTTCCTTGTCCCATTTCACACATTTCACATTTCATCCAAATCCATCCATGAGTTTTCCAGTTATTTTGAACACAAACAAACAAACAAACAAACCAATGCAGACAAAAAACATAACCTCCTTGGCGGAGGTCTTTAAACACGTAGCGTACAGCAGATGAGCAGACAAAGACTCTATTGAAAAACTCAGCTACTTCCTCTTGAGCTAGTTTCCCCATGTGAGATGGTACACGGCACGCTATTGGCTGATGGACGGGAGGTGACCAACCAGAGCGCTGTGTTCTGCATCCTGGGCTCTGATTGGCTCAGTGACCGTAGCATCTGCCTCCCAAACATTCTGCACCTTCTGAGGCTTCTGGCAGTGAACCCAAGCATGGGGAGGGTTTATAAAGCCTTAAATATATATAAATAATAAAATATATACAGACATAGTCCCTCCAGCATGTCCTTGGTCTTAGCGTACAAATGCAAAAGCTGGTGTCAAGTTTCTCATCTGAATACTGAAGCGCCGGAAGAAGTTTAGGGCAACATTGACTTCACTGCTGCAAGCTCCATCAACAGCAAATAAAACAGACTAAAGCAGCTCAGAGAAGTACACCAGAATGAGACATTAGATCGTTTATCCTGGTATAAAGATCTGTTTCTAATAAAAGTCTTCTTCTGCTTCTTCATTTGTTTCTTTCTAAACTGTTTTCTGTTTCATGCCACCCAGAAATCCATCCATCTCCTCCTCTTCCCATCCCTCCATCCAGGGTGAAACTGCAGGGATTTGTTCTGCCGTTATATTTGTGCCGCTAACCAGCAGGAAGTGTGACCGGTCATAGTGTGTGTGTGTGTGTGTGTGTGTGTGTAATATCCTCATCCAATCAGAGCGCGGGAAAGACCGGATCGCTGTCGCTACACAATTACTGTCAAATGTCAATTTCATGGAGACAATATTGAGGAGATTAATACTTACTCACACTTTCACTCACACAAACACACACACACACTCACACACACACACACACACACACACACAGGCTAAACAGCAGAAAGACAAACGCCGACGAACACACACACACAGCAGAGATGGAGCGAATGTTAATGCATGGCCTGGGGAAGGGTGAAAGTGAAGGTGACTGAATGCTGTCCAGGCTAATGGAAAGCTAGCCAACCTTAACCCTATCACTGGAAATCACCTGCACACCACAAAATATCTGCTAAACACACCTCATCACACACACACACCTCCACATGCTGTAATTCACAGCTCATATGTCCTGCAGCACATTTAGCTTCCTGTTGATTCACTCCGACCGACAGCCCACCACAGACCCCAGTGTTGAGGCCAACTCAGGGACCTGGGATGAACTCTGAGGGTTTCAGGTTCATGACACATGTCGGACATTCTGTGTCGAGTTTTAGACATGTATGACATTATCACCAACTTTTTTTCTTTGTAAAGTATCTCAGCACCAAAACTACAGCATGCTAAAGGCTGAGGCAAAAGATATCATCTATCATCCACCTATACATTATCCGTCGTTCATCCATTTATCTGTCATTCATCCATCCATCAATCGGTCGATCGATCGAGCCAGCCATCCATCCATCATCCATCCATCCATCCATCTATCATCCATCCATCCATCCATCATCCATCCATCCATCTATCATCCATCCATCCATCCATCCATCCATCTATCATCCATCCATCTATCATCCATCCATCCATCCATCCATCCATCTATCATCCATCCATCTATCATCCATCCATCCATCCATCTATCATCCATCCATCTATCATCCATCCATCTATCATCCATCCATCCATCCATCCATCCATCTATCATCCATCCATCCATCATCCATCCATCATCCATCCATTCATCCATCCATCCATCCATCCATCATCCATCCATCCATCAATCTATGATCTATCCCTCCATACATCATCCATCCATCCATCCATCCATCCATCCATCCATCATCCATCCATCCATCAATCTATGATCTATCCCTCCATACATCATCCATCCATCCATCCATTCATCCATACATCATCCATCCATCCATCCATACATCATCCATCCATCCATCCATCCATCCATCCATCCATCCATTCATCCATCCATTCATCCATCCATTCATCCATTCATCCATACATCATCCATACATCATCCATACATCATCCATCCATCCATCCATCCATTCATCCATCCATTCATCCATCCATTCATCCATCCATCATCCATCCATTCATCCATCCATCATCCATCCATTCATCCATCCATCCATCCATCCATTCATCTATCCATCCATCCATCATCCATCCATCCATTCATCCATACATCATCCATCCATCCATCCATCCATCCATCCGTCCATCCATCCATCATCCATCCATATCTAACTTGAAGAAATCCTCTATGATGAACTGATTAGAATTCGGTCGTCAAAGTCCCAACTCAAAAATCAATATGCAAATTATGACAACATTTTACACAAATGTCTAATTGGAATAAAACAATGAAGTAATGATATTTTATATCCAGAAGGACAAAGATCAGTTTCACTGTGACATCAGTGAGTTCTGCAAAAACACTTTTATGGCTGTTAATTAATGTCATAACTCAGAAACAATGAAGAAAATGGATGTAAACTCCCCCGACTGGTTGACAGAGGCAGTAACTAATAAATGTAGTTTTAGTTAACCGTCACCGAACCTCCGTTCCTGCTGAGCCCTGCACAAGCAACACTTAGTTACTTTAGTTGATTTTGTTCTCTAGTGGTGGAAACAACATAACACACTTCTGATTTCTAATTCAAGCGTTAGACTTTCCACATCTGCTAGTATGTTGAAAGTCCAGGTGACGTAAATTTCATAATCTAATCAAATATGAATCCTATCATCTGATTTTGCATAAAACCACAAAGAAACTAGTTTTCCTGAGTATTAAAATTAGCTTTGTGCTAACACTGATTAGCGTGCTGCCTCAGGAGGAAGAGTTTGTTTTCACAGAAGTCAAGTTTAAATCAATTTCCTATAGTTTTCCTAAATTTGTACTACATAGCCTCCTCCAGTGACACTAAGTATGTGTTACATTAAGGCACAGCTTTTAAATAGGACTGTCCTTTTGCACCGGTCAGTTTCTTGTTTACATTTTTATTTGACTTCCACCGATCAGCCACAACATCCTGACCACTGACAGGTGAAGTGAATAACATTGATCATATTGGTTCGATGTGGTGTTCTGATGTGACCTCCAGACTTCCTACAGCCCATTCTGATCAAGCATCAACAGGATGCAGTGGAACCAGTTGGATTGACAGAGGCCCCACTGCACAAGCCAGAGTACCCAAAGGATCCAGTGGTTCCAGACCCCATAGGACCCCCTGAGAGGTCCTCTGGTCCATGCCCAATGGTTTAGACCACATAAGGGGACCAACACAGTATTAAGGTGGTCATGATGTTATGTCTGATTGGTGTTTGTCATGTCACAGCGCTTAACATAGTAAGCTAAAGACCAGAGAACCCAACAATCCAAACTTTGCCTATGGATTCCCTTTGAGCAAACAGTCAGCGATGGTGGGAAAGAACCAAAAAACCTCCTGGGATAGAGAGAGAGGGGCGAAAAACCTCCAACAGAACCAGGCTCAGGGAAGGCAGACGTCTGTCTCGACCAGATGGGGAAGGAGTGGGGAAGAGGGGATGGCAGGATAGCAGATAAAGAGTCTAAACTTTGACTCATCAACAGTCTTACTGATGGAAAAACTCAAAGTAGCAAACAAAAAGTCAGAATTTTGAGACTTTGGCCTTTAATTTTATTTACTTTTTACATCACATGGCCAAGTTGGATTGACAGAGGCCCCACTGGACAAGACAGACCACCCAAAGGATCCAGTGGTTCCAGACCCCATAGGACACCCTGAGAGGTCCTCTGGTCCAATGGTTCAGAGCACATAAGGGGGACCAACACAGTATTAGGCAGGTGGTATGACACTGCTTCTTATTTATCTTGTACACTTACAAACATGCTACTGTTGTACCATTATTTTTGCACCAAGTCAGATTCTTCGTATGTGTAAACCTACCTGGCAATCAATCATTCTGATTCTGAAGTGGATTTTAGGAGGGATGGAGGGCTACACATCATGTCCCCCATTTCTCTTCCTACAGTGGGAATAGTTTGAGCAACCAACCCGACGTATCAACAGCAGCTTTGATGAGTTTCCTTTAAAAAAAATTCAACTGAAACATGTCTTTCTCTGGATAATCCACATAATACGATGTGCCGGCGAACTCAGAAGTGGCCATTCTTCTGCTACAACTGCAGTCTTCAGTCTGACACACACACACACACACACACACACACACACACACACACACACACACACACACTGAGCCTCTCACACAATCACTCTTTCACATGGTCTACCAGGCTTGACTCCGAGCTTCAAAGCTTTGTTCTGAGTGATTGACTGGCCGCTGACTGCCTGGCTGTGTGTGTGTGTGTGTGTGTGTGTGTGTGTGTGTGTGTGTGTGTGTGTGGTCTGAAGTTGTCAGTCCACCTGACAAACACACATTTAGAGTACCTGACTGATCTCACAATCCATTATGGAGGTTTCCCTGCTGAATAAAATGGCCAGAACATTGACTGTGGTGTGAAATAGGCGTCAGACAGCTGCAGTGTGGAGGATCGGGTCAACACGCAACAGACTGTAAACACGCAACACCGCGTGACCTGCAGACTGGAAACACGCAACACCACTGAATTTAAATGTATTAATGCGTCACAATCTGCTCTTATAGAAAAGTGAAGGTGTTAAAAATGAACTCGTGATGTCATGAGAGTTTTTCTTTTTTAAAATTTTACTGTTTGTACTGTGGATAGAAACGGTCCGTGAACATCGAGGCCATTTGTTTTCTTATTTTGAGATTTCAAAATAAAAACGAAAAATAAACCGTTTCCCGTTTTTTTCAGTGATAATACAAAATGAAAAATGGAAAACGGCCCTAATTCATTATCCATTATCTGTTATCCGATTTAATTAGATATGTTTGTAAATGGAAATTAAAATTAAAATACACCCGTGGAAAACTTATTTCTCTACTTCCTGTTGGTTTTGGCTCCGTGACCCGTCTGACGTCTGATGAGGAAGGATCTGGTATCTAAAGCTCCAGTGTTAGCTCACTGTTAGCAGACATTAATATAAGCCATTAATATACTGACATTATCGCAGTATCGTGATAGTATCGGCATCGTGAGCCATGTTTCGTATGCCATATCGTATCGTATCGTGTCATATCGTAACGTGTCGTATCGTAACTAGTGCTGTCAAAAATATCGCGTTATTAATGCGTTAACGCAATTCAATTTTAACGGCGTCAATTTTTTTATCGCGAGATTAACGCGGGCGAAGGTGGGTGGTGCGGGGGAATGGTTGGCGAGGTCGAGGGAGAGGTGTTCGCCGTCAGAGTCAGACAGGATCTCCTGCTGGTGGTGGTACAGCAGCAATAGTCTCGCTTGACTTTCTGTCGGCTCCTTTTCCGCGTCCCGAACTGCGTGCCGCTGGTCCAGATGCTCCGCCAGGCGACGGCGGCCTGGGGTGCCGCATGACGATTTACAAGACCAGAGTTATCTGTGTGTGTTGTCAGAGTGAACTGAGTTCTCATCGTAGCACATCCAGTCTGTGATACCACTTGATGGCCAAACACAGCTGACGCGAATTCTCCGCCTCCTCCTCGTATAAAATGATAATTCAAGGGACATTTAGAATAGATAAAAAATGTGCGATTAATTTGCGATTAATCGCGAGTTAACTATGACATTCATGCGATTAATCGCGATTAAAAATTTTAATCGATTGACAGCACTAATCGTAACGTGTCGTATCGTATCGTAACGTATCGTATCATGGCGTATTGTAACGTGTCGTAACATATTGTATCGTATCGTGTTGTGTCGTATTGTGTCGTAACGTATCGTAACGTGTCGTATCGTAAGGTGTCATATCGTAACGTGTCGTATCGTAAGGTGTCATATCGTAACGTGTTGTATCGTAACGTATCGTCTCATGGCGTATCGTAACGTGTCATATCGTGTCGTGACATACCCTGTGATTCCCACCCATAATGTTAATGGTCTCAAGCCACTAATATACAGACATAAAGTAAATTATATAAGTGAGTGTTTAGATATATTCATTCTTAAGCACACGTGGAGCATCTCTTTTTATGCTAACAGTTCATACTGACAGTGTTTCCCCTTAAAATGAAGCTAATGGCTCAATAAAACTATTCATGGTGGTGTTTTTTAAAGCATCCTGCCTAAAAATGGAGTCAGACTTGATCTCACAACGTCTTTATTTACATCTGTTATCTGTTTTTATTGCTGTGCATATGTTAATGTTGAATTAAGGTTTTTTTAACACATAAAATGCAGGATTAGTTTAATAACTTCATGTGATTCAGACGTCCTGTGTTAGACCTCCACCAGGTGGTTTTACTGCCCCACAAACACATATTAAAAATGAATTCTACATGTTGTTCTGTTTGCGCCGGCGGCTTCTGACCTCTCCTGCCACTCCTCTTCTCTTATCACTTTTTATTCTGTTGCAAATCAAAACAGAGCCAAATAGTAAAGCGAACCTATAAATAAAACGGAGAAGCAGCGCCGTATCTCCCCCCTGCCCGGCCTCGTCCACCTGGAAGGCTGACGGCGGCGGACGGCGGCGGCTGCAGGCTGCAGCTAAATCTGCTGCACATCTTGTCTCCTGGCCGCAGCCTTAAATCTACAACATTCTGTTGAGCACAGCTTTGCTAACCTCAGACAGCCACCTCTGTGGCACCGCTATCACTCACTGTGTGTGTGTAGGTAGGTGTGTGTGTGTGTGTGTGTGTGTGTGTGTCCAGACCATACTCCAGATAACCTGATGTTATTGATGCTCAAGACCACAGAGCCACTGCTATCTACATGTGCTGCATAACACACACACATGCATGCACACACACACATGCACACACGCCAACAAAACAAGCATGCGCACATGCACATGCACATGCACATGCACACACACACACACACACACACCAACAAAACAAGCATGCACACTCACACACACTCACACACACACACACACACACACTCTGAGGCCGTATTAGCAGCCTGCTCAGGTCTGAGAGATTTTGTTGGACAGCCTCTCCTTTCCTCTCCTCCTCCTCCAGCTGATCCTTTTCATTCTTTCCTTCCAGACTCGTTTCCTTCATTATTCCTAGCTGCGTTCACTTCCTTCCTTTCCTTCATCCTCTCCTCTCTGCTCCTTCCCTCCTTCCCTCCTTCCCTCCTTCCCTCCTCTCATCTCCAGTTTGTCCCCTCAGATTTCTTTCCTTTTCCTCCTCCCTTCTTCCTCTTCTTCTACCTTTCCTCACCTCTCTACCTCCTCTCCTCCTTCCCTCCGGCTTGCCTCCCCTCTCCTCCCCTCTCCTCCTCCTCCTCTCCCTTTCTCCTGCCCATTTATCTAAATCTGTGCTCTCCTTAACCACTTCTTATCAGAAGTGGCGGTCGCTCTCCATCCTAAACGCACCGCTCCAGATTTTAATTTTCTTTAGATTAATGTCCTCCTCTCGTCTCTTAATGCCTTCAGCCTTCAGCTATCTAGCTCCCCGATGTCTATCAGCGTGCACACACACACACACAGACACAGACACAGACACACACACACACACACACACACACACACACACACACACACACACACACACACACACACACACACACAGTAACACACACAGTAAAACACACACTTGCACTCTTCCAGCTGCTTGAATTCCAGCTGTTTTAACACACATCTGTCTGCTGTTGGCTGTTCTCCGTCTGAGGCCCAGCACTAACCCAGAACCATTTTCTCAAATTTGCGTTAAATTAGAAATCGTCAGGACGCTCTGCTAAAGCGAGAAGAAAGAAAAAACCCATCTAGAGATCTTTTCATTACAACAGGGTCAGCCGAGCCCAGTAAACTAGAGCAGAGCAGCTGGATCAAAAAGAAGGAGTCCGACTTCCAACAGCCCCAATAAAGGAACCTTTTTAAAGATATCAGTCAGATAGTTAAACTGGGAAGACAATTTACATAACCTGGACTTTATTATTATTATTATCATTATTATTATTATTTGAATTTAATTTAATTTATTGTAATTTTGTTTAATTTTATTTAAAATTTTCATTTAATTTAGTATTATTTTAATTTAATTTAATTTATTTTTATTTAATTATATTTAATTTAATTTGATTTGCATTAAATTGAGTTAAATTTGAATTTACTTTAATTTAAAAAATTAAAAAATTAACTTTTAATTTAGTTTTTACTTTATATTGTTTTATTTTAATTTATCTTTGTTTTATTTTTATTTTTTAACTTAGTATAATTTAGCTTTAGTTTATTTATATTTTTAAATTATATTTAATTTTATTTAATTTGAGTTTACTTTAATTAGATTTAATTATAATTTAATTTAATTTAGCTTTATTTTTTTTAAAATATTTTATATTTTTATATTTTTAAAAAATATATATTTATGTTTTATTTGAATTTACTTTAATTAGATTTAATTTAATTTAAATTAATTTTATTTTATTTAATTTCATTTAGTTTAATTTATTTTAATCTAAATTTTTAATTTTTTTTTTTATGTAAACTTAATTTAATTTAATTTTGATTTATTTTTATTTAACTTAATTTAGTTTTATGTTATTTTTATTTAATTATATTTAATTTTATCTTATTTGAACTTCATATCATTTCACTCATATTTTTAATTTAATTTAATGTAATTTTAATTTTAATTTTGTTCTCTATTTTGTTATCTTAATTATTAATCTTTAATTTTAATTTTAATCATTTATTTTTATATTTTTAATTTAATTTAATTTATTAATTCTAATTTTAATTTTTATTTCTGAGTGTACCTTTCTGTGTCGTTGCTGAAGCCAGTCAGACCCAGCACCCCCTCACTATATTCTAAAGGTTACACAACGTTAATTAAATTTATTTATGCTCCAGCAATTAAATCAAAAACACCAAGTTAATGCGTGTTTTTCCATTCATCTAAAGACAAGAACATCCAGCAGTTTGTCTAAACAGCCAAGAAAATCAGAACAGAGTCGTACCTGAGAACAGACTGGTTCTAATCAGATGGAATATTTAACACGCTGCATGTTGGACGTTTCTGCAGCTCATCAGAGCGACGCAGGGATCAGAGAAGACATGTTAATCCACGGTCCAGACTAAAGACAGCAGAACACGTTCCTCTGAGCAGATGAGCCTAAATATGAGGATATCAGTAACCTTTAATTCCCTCGTGGAGCTCGTTAAAGCAGCTTCTCAGTGATACTTAGGAGGCTGATGTCTGGTTTGGTCTGATCCACCACATGAAGATAACAGTGTTTAATCTGCTCCTCACAGCTCGTTTCTAAGGTCCAGACCTGCAGAAGCCCCGGATCCCATGAAGCTGCTCGTATTTAAGCTCCTGCAGAACTGAAGATGAAGCTCAGGTCATTTCTTAGCTGTTCTGAGACTCTTTCCTGCATCCTGGTGACTTTTTATGCATTGATTTGTCATTTTTCAGGGTTGATTTGTGGTGGAAACGTCAAAAAACTAGTTAGATGAAGAGACCACACCTTGTTCCTGGACTTTATGTTTGTCTGAAGCTAAATGGGAAAACTGCAGCGATGATGATGATGATGATGATGATGAGTAGGAGCACAGTCCGTCATGTGAAGGGTGGTGATCCTGGTTTTAGTTCCATGCTAGCTGGACTGAAGGGAAGTGGAAACACCTGCACAGGTGCTGCTAAGACAGAAGCACTTTAGGAACAATGATGACAGAATAAAAGTCAAACTGACTCGTAGGTGGAAGAATTTATCTACATTCACCAGGAGATAAAGGAGACCTTTGGAATTTTAGGACAAAAAAACAGAAAAATTAAATTAAATTAAAAATTAAATTAAAAATAGCTGAATATTCCATCTGATTAGAACCAGTCTGTTCTCAGTTATTATTATTTTCTTATCTTAAAAACACAAATTAAAATAAAATTAAATAAAATTCAATTAAAAATATAATTAAGTGATTAAAATTAAAATTAAAATTAAATATTAAAAATTAAAATAAAATATTGAGAACAAAATAAAAAAGAAATAAAAATAGAGTAAAATGAAAAGAAAAAAATGAATAAAAATTAAAAGTTAAATTAAAAAAATGAAATTTAATTAATAATTAGATAAAAGTGAATTAAAACAAAAGAAAATATAAGAAATAAAATTATAATAATAAAAATCAAGTCGAAGTTATGAGTGATGCTAAACTGTTGTCCTACTTTAAAAATTAGAATTAAATAAAAAAATAGAATAAAATTAAAATTAAATAAAAATTTTAAATTACATTAAAATAAAAATTACAATAAATTCAATTAAATAAGAATATTAAATAAAAATATAAAATGTAATAATAATAACAATAATAATAATAATAATAATAATAATAATAATGAAACTGTCATTCTAGTGTAACCAGACTCTGACTGATGTCTTTAAAGGTGGTTTTTATCTCCTGGTGAATTTTAGGAGAAAAATATAAGACTCACATCAGACAAAATCCAAACTAAAACCAGGCTGAAATGAGGATCACAATGTCGTCTACGGAGCTAGAGAGGAGCAGAGTTTGAGCGGTGAGATTTTCCTCTGGGATGCCTTGAAAATAAAACTGAAGCAGGATTTTCTATATGCAGGAGTAATCAGGAGAAGCTACAAAATAAAAGCACTCAAATCATTATATATTAACGTGTAAACAAACTGCATTCACTCCACTGAATGAACCCAGTTTATACGGCTGAGCTGCTGCAGGAACATTCACCAGAGTGAGGATTAATCCGCCGCTGAAAGTAGTCCTCGACAACAAGCAGCCAGATGTTTGAGAAGAACTGAAGCAGCCAGATGTTTGAGGATGTTTGTCCAGATGTTTACTGACGGCATGAGGTGCTTTCAAAGATGTCATTCTTACTTCCTGCCTCCTTAACAGAACCAAGCTTTATATTTCCACTCAGGATGCACTAATCTCCATTTACTGCCTCAATATTCCACCTTTAACGAAGAAATGCAGTCCAGGTGTGTGTGTCTGAAGCGCTCCTATCATCTTTGCAGCAGTATGATCATATGTAGGAATAATCATTTCTTAAGAGGCCTGGTAGGAGCCAACGGTAGCGGCAATACATTCTAATTAAGCTCCGGCCGACGAAGAGCAGCAATAAAATTAGCTGGCAATCACTATTAGCAGAGTCAATTACTACACATTAGGAAGCCAAGGACACACACACACACACACTCACACTCACACACACGCTGACTATTGTATTTGAGCATATGCAGGCATGCCGTCTGCTTTTATTCACACACACACAAACACACACACACGCTGCTCTCCCAGGCCTCTGTAATTATTTTAATAGGATTTTCTCTCTATTCAGGCTGAGCTTGTTGCTTTAATAACACCATTACAACCTGAATATAACCTCAATATATTACTGCCTGATATCGCTTTGCAGCCCGCCGCCGTGCTCAGCGTGTGTGTGTGTGTGTGTGTGTGTGTGCATGTTGGGGTTAATAAGCTGCTGTGTGTTTTAGAAGAGGCACTTGGCCCTGCTGCTCTCCCTCTTTGTCTCTGAGCTTTGTGAGGCCGGAGAGGCAGAGCGCTGACACCGGCAGAACAGCCTCCAGAGAATAAAGGCCCGGTCATTGTTTTCTATTAGCCAACCTCGTCTCCTCATTTTACATTGAAATGAAATTGGCTGGAGGAGGAGGAGGGTTGGGGGGGAATAGGCGAATAAGTGTATGTCCGTCACAGAGGAACACACTCCTCCTTTTATCTGGCCCACATATTAAAGCGGCTCTTTTCTCCTGAATAATGTTTAATTCCCTTAAACATGAGAATTAATTAGCGCAGATCTGCATCTCAATGGGAGCGGCCGCCGGCTCACCGCCGGGCCCTGTCACAAACACCGGAGAGGGCAGGCTGACGGAACCGCCGTCGGACTGAATCAGCACACGAGAGGGAGAACACCGTGAAGCCGGGAGGCCTGTCAGCTGTATAATAGCGCCGGCCATTATGGAGGCGGCCTCTAACTCCGCGGAAATAACTTTAATCTGGCGCACATCGGCTGCAGGTGTGGAGAGGTGGGGGGGTGCAGCCTCCAGGAGTCGGTACACCTTTTATAAATGCAGCTGTTTGCAGGCTGTAATGCAGAATATCACAGCAGAACGTGGTTTCAAACTGACTCAGAGGCGACATAGCAGTAAAATCACCTTAATAACCCTTAAATAACTCCCAGTGTGTCGCTTTGCTTTAGTACAAAAAACCAGAAAATCATATGTTCACATCTAAGAAGGTGTCTTTACACAAAACATGACGAACAAACTGAAATTTATTAAGAATTAGAGAAGCCCTCAGAGAGCTCATACCAAGGAGCTTCAGTCCACCCCCAACACAATCTCCCAGTTCACATATTTTGTATGGAACGTTACAGATACAAATGTAATTACATACAGTTCAAATGTCCTACCGACAATGTGGCCTTCACCCCATCCGACCTAATGAACAGGCGCGGCCTCTAGCGCGGCAGCTCCTAACAGCCTCCCAGCTTCTTAGACAACCGGAGATAAGAATGCCGGCCCAACCGTGCGTATATCGCTCAGGAAGGAAAGAGAACTCCGTCACTGTCGCTGTCTGTCGCGTGGAGACCCAAAATGTCATGTGGTCAGAGGGAGTTACCCCAAAAACAAGAGTGCCCTCTGGTGGCTTTTAGAGTAAACCACATTTAATTGTCCACCCGTCATCATTGGTTCCTCGTCCTATTTCACACATTTCCTGAAAATTTTATTCAAATCCGTCCATGAGTTTTCGAGTTATTTTGCACACAAACAAACAAACCAACGCCGGCCATCACATAACCTCCTCGGTGGAGGTAATAATAAGTTCAATTTCAACACTATTATGCCTCAGATTATCATTTACACACCTGCATGACAGCTTTCAGATCACAGTTAATCCACAAAGGCACAGCATGTTCAGTCACAGGCGTCTGGAACCAAACATTGCTTCACTTTACGATCAAAACAACTTGTCAAGGACTAGAATTTAATTTTACATTTACAGTTGATGTCTTCTCTGTAACTTTTACACTTTGCAAAGTCAATCTTGTGGACCCTGTAGCTCAGCGGCCGCACAGAGAGAGGGAATAAAAAGTATGTTGTTGATTATCAGCCTGAAAGATGTTTTATTTTGAAAAATGAGCGGATACATCAGCTTGTGTGTCTGTGCCCCTTGACGCATGCCAAGATGCTCGTCTTGGTTACATGATGTGTACCTTAAAATTCAGCCCACATGCCAGCAAACATGAGTAAAGAGCAAACGTCTTCGGAGAGCTTCTTTGGAGGGGGGAAAGGCCCAATGAAGAGCCTACGACTTCCAAGACTTACAACATCAAGAGTCCTACTTAAAGTGCGGGTTTGTCGCTGCAGGTGATTCTCATGCGCTGAACCCGCTCTGCACAATATGTGGCGACAAGCAGCAAATGAAGCCTTCAAAGCTGCTTCGACATGAGGAGACCAACAACTTTACATCTGTTCTCATGCCATCATTTTATTGAGCTATATTCGTCCCCGGCCCTTGAAGCCCGGTCCGTGAAAATATTGTCTTACATGAGATGAGATGATGAGGTCCGTGGCGCGATAAGGGTTGGGGACCGCTGCTCTAGCAGGCCGGTTTTGGCCCGTGGGCCTTATGTTTGACACCCTGGCTCTACCGTTAAACAAAAGTTACTGAACTGGACTGTAGCAACCAATGACGTGATCATTTCGGCCATTTTAAAAGTAATAAAGCCAATAACGTAATAAAGTTTCTGAGCCAATAAAGGTAGAAACTACATGTGTAAATGAGTGTTCATGTTCTGTGTTGTATGTTGGAGTTAAGGTCCATCATAGAGCCAGTCCAGTTCTTTAAATCCAGTCTGAAGTGACGACTGAATCGGTTTTCTTTCTGTACGACAGATAATTCTCAGATTAGCTCTTCCAACCATAATTAAGGAGCTACATGAGTGAATGTGACCCCTATGCATCCACTAGACCTATTTTTGATGAGCAAACTGCAAAAAAACTGCAAAACACATCTTTTATTTCCATTAAATGCATCCTACTGATGTATAAGTACATCATCAGCTGCAGTTATTACATCTTCAAAGGATTATTTTAATGCTAACATGGTAACTTAGCACATTATCGGCTTTATTACATTTGAAAT